>BJCO01362178.1:0-16658 GCA_018326465.1 Flaveria floridana
TTTTTTTTATAAATACTTTATATTTAATTATAATCATACTTTTTATATGTAACATAATATATATTATTTAACTATTTTTATCATTAATATATATATAATAATATTATTTATATAAATATACATTTAATTTGTAGATAAAAATTAATATAACTAAAAGCTCGTTTAGGCTCACAAACCGGCTCAAGTTCGAAATCTGAAGCTCAGCCTCGAGCCGGCTCGAGCCCAAAATTTGAAGCTCGGGCTCAAGCTCGTTTAGAAACCAAGGGAGCTCGATTTGGGTTTGAGCTTGTTTAAGCTTAGGTCGAGATAAGCTTTTTTTTAGCCAAACCCGAGTAACTTGTGAGATCGGCTTGATTCGTTTACACCCCTAGCGCCCAACACCTCGTCATAACCAGCAACATCAACCACTGTAATACTCTTTCACTCTCTACAATCTGTTAACCTTTATGGACATACAAAGATAACTGTGAGGACCAAAGTGCACATGATGATAAATCATGTGGTCAAAACTCAAAAACTAGAAAGTTAACTACTTCTTCACATTGCTTTCTAAATATATAGGTTAATAATTTTGTTATTTTTGTACGTATAAATAATGCATAATATTCCTTACATATGTTATCTTAGCTCGTTGAAACAATTAAATTAGATTGTTATTTCAAAAAGTATAATCATATTTTTATATTCTTACACATCGTTAGAAAATATCAAAATGACCATATGTGGTAATATGTCGTAAATTTGATTTATAATTTATATGAATTATAAATTAGGTTTTAATTTAACCAAGCCTACGAGCGAGTCAACAAACCAACTAACAAGCGAGCAATGAGCCAAGCTTACCTTGCCTCAGGCTCGGGCTCGGGCTCGTGCTTGGGCTCAGCTCGTTTACAAACCGAACAGGCCTCCCCGGCTCATTTATAAACGTGTCGATTTCAAGAGAGCCTCAAGTGAGCCACAAGCAGTGAGCTTTTTGAACAACCCTAATATGACCTTGTGTGAACCTGTGTGTTTTGTGACGGGTTTTTTTTAATTTTTTATTTTGTAATGTTTGCTTTCGACAACTTGTACATTAGTATTCATATCATGGTTTTTAAAATTTCCTATACATACTTTTTAGTTTTCCTAGATTATAGATTTAGAGAAAGATGACTTGATAAAGAAGTTACGAGAGGTGGTCAAAAAAAATATTAGTGTTTGGATTTACCAAGATTTTTGTAAGTATAAGTCACAAAATAATGTTTGTTAGTGTTTGGCATATTTTTTTCATGTTTTTTTTTTGCATTTAAAGCATGATATCGTATTAATTTTATAAATAATAATTTATAAATAATACTTATATAATAATTTATGAGTGATTGTTTTCAATATTAATGAAATTGATTAGAGTCTACAATATTAATGAAATTGATCAAACTCTTTAATCGAGTGTTAATATGATTAGACTACTTGTGTATTATGTTTAGAGTGCAATTTTAGTATTATAGAGAATTTTACAAAGGGATTAAATGCTAAAATATTTTAAAATGTGGCTAAAATAATAATTTTGTTCTCCAACGATGCTTATATAAGAATTGTATATTTAGTAGAAAATTAAAGGTCCGTTTTAATTAATACTTAAACACATTATAAAATTGAAAGTTAATAATCAAACATGTTATGTTTTTCTTAACACCTAAATTGTAAGAACCATATATGTAAATAACTTTTATTTTATGTTTCAAATTAACCTAATACTTTACCTATGCCTCCTGATTTTCAAACTTAAAGTTTGGAGTGTGAACCAAGAAAATTTAACCTAAGGCATTCATGATAGGTTTCATATCCTCATCTTTATAATTAAATTAGTAAATCACCATCGAAATTTATCTTTTCTATTTAATAACAATATCGCTAATCTCATCTCCCATCTCTATCTCTACAATTTTTTTTATTTACAATCATAGAAGTTAAAACTTTTAAAACTAAGTGTCATCAATATCGAATAAATAAATAAATAGTTGCGACATGTGTTACAATTTTACGAGACCACTATTTTTTCCCACTTCTTTCTTTTTTATATATATGTACCACTATATTACTCATAGCGTGTGAATAAAAATAAGAATAGGTAACATAACATTAACAAACTTAAGATTATAGACTAAAGAAAAGCAAGTATCAAATTTGAGAGCTTGAGCGCTATCCATTTCAATTTATTCAGAACAAAGTAAGCATGCAATGAAACAAAAAAGAATACCACATTATAGATTGGAACTAAAAAACCGAGACTTGAACCATTTCTTTACAAATTTCAAAAAATATGGTTTAAACTAACAAATAATAATTGTTCCTTTGTGAACTTGGAAGAAAATCTAAAGCTTAAAAGAATGTTCAACTTTAGATGATAAAGATCAACCATCATACAAAATCAACATAACTAACAACAAATAAATTAAAAAAAAAAACAATAAGAATTTAACAACACAGATAAACCTAAATGGCACATACAATCTAATTGCTATCGACAAAACTCAATAACTTGGGATCTAGAAGAACTGAATTCACCTTTTGCAATCACGTCTGATGCTCTTCATGGCCTCCTTGACTCCTCAATGTGCTGATTTGTTTGCTTCCTCCTAATTTTCTTGCTTTGCTTGAAATTTCAAATTCAACAACTGAAGAAGACAAGAGGCAGGAGGGTTTGGTGAGAATTTATGAGATTGTTTCTCATTGTGTAGAGGAGGTTTATGTCGATTGGTAGCTTTGCAAGGGAAGTGAGAAGAAGACAATGATCGAGCTGAGGAGCAACAGATTGTTGGAGAGGAATGAGATGTGGATCTACATTGAGTCCCTAAATTTGGGGTACTCTTGAAGCTCCTGTAATTCTTTATTTTAGAGACCCCAAAACAAAGAAGGCCCCATATTTTTCCAAATAATTCGAAGAAAAGATATGAATATAAACTTTGATGCGAATGATCTTTACAACATCTAACCAAGCCCTTTATCTGCATTCATTATATTTACCTTTTGTAAATATTTGTTCTTTAATCAAATCATATGCATGCTTTGTGCACAGTGTGTGTTAGTGTGATAAAAACGTTTACGAAAAACGAGTCATAATAGTTTCCTCACATTTAATATTGAAGTGATCATCATTAACGAGAATACAAATTAAAAACGGATATAAAGAACTATCATCAACGATATTTACGTTATCATGGAGTTTTTAATGCGTAAATCATACACGAAACCAGATTAACTTACCGTCCAACATGAATAATTTGGTGTTATTATATTCGAAAGACCGGGTTAACTAGCCTGATATTAATATAAGATCAAGCAAAATATTACTATAGGTTTGATTGATTATTAACGTATGTATAAAACAATGAATTTACGTTGAATCTAGCTTCATTGCTGTTGAGATATTTATTTGAGATAGGCTAAATTCATTAGGTGGTTGTGTTCTAGGTCCCAACTATCCAAGACTACAAAACTAAGCCTGGCCATATAATATTAAATTGAGTGGTTTTCCCTGGCCACCTGTCCAGTTGGTCTTAAATAAAAACCTATGCATGCCTAGATGTTGGAGCTCTACAATAGTGCTTTGGGAGTGATTCTTCTGTAGAGCCCAGAGATCAAAATCACGACCTAATCATCAAAAACTAAAATAAGTATTGAAGTGAACAACTATATACAGATTATGCCTTTCTAACTTTACTTGTTTACAACATTTACCTCTTAAGTACTTATAAATACATAATGTGAAACTTTACATTATTTACATATCTAACTCTTAACTTTAATTCTAACTTACTCAAACTTTATCAAACAATTAAGGGTAACACTTCTAACTTGTGATCACGTTGGTTCATTCCTTCTCTTCTTGAGCTGGAAGTTAGGGTTTAGACATCATGATGAACATACTAAAATGGGTCTCTAAACCATAGCACCAAGAACATCATCTAACGGTTAAGTCGTACATATATTATACATATTACATTGAGCATTATGTTAAGCTCCTTGTAATACCCTACTTTAAAATACAATCATATCTACATAATATTCGCTGATTTTGCTTGAATCAATTTGGTATCTAAGCCAAGGCTCTATCACCATAGCATCATCATTGATTGTAGCATCATTAGCAATTAAAGAATACAACAATCCTCTTGTCCAAGAAACAGATGCATACAAGCTCTTGTTGGAACAACAATTAAGGCCTATGTTTCTTCAGGTATTATTTCCTTTAGTTTATGCCTCTGTTTCTTGTGGTTCATAAGTTCTTCCTCGATCATTTATTAGGGTTACTATTTCTTTTAGATTGTTAATCATTCTTCAATCATTTGATTATCTCCATTTAATTCATTGCTCATCATTGAGTGACAAGTTTTCCTCACCTACGACTTTACTCTTTCGTGTGAAACTAATCACATTTGTGCGAATCATTATCCCTTTCACGCAACCACACTTTCATGCAAAAACTTAGTACCTTTATGCAAATCTACGCTTTAATGCACAAATCGGATACTTTTGCACAAAAGTTTCTCTTTCATATACCAAGTCCCACGAAATTTTCCAGGTGGGAAAGTTTGACTCAATTAAAGTTTCATTTTTATGTTTGCGTACACTCACAACGCTATGGCCATTTTAGCAGCCTTTACATCGACTGAGAGGACAACTCACAACTCCAAAAAGTTTGTTGTTACTCTTGTTAAACTCAATAATCGAAAACAAGATCAAGAACGAATTGAACAAGAACGTCTGTTATTGAATTGAATGTATGAATCAAACGATTACAAATCAGAAGATGCTTATATAGCCCCAAAACACAAACTACTGATTAACAGACTAAACTACTGAAACAAACTACTGATGAAACTAACTACTGATGAAACTACTGATCAACAAACTAAGTACACATTGATACCTAAAAGAATTAGGAATGTGCACAACAACCCTCGCGTTACTACAAGTATTAAGAAATGACAATAATAGTCCCTCATAACTACAATCCATTCATAACAATCTCCACCTTGGATTGAAGTTATTCAATATGCAACAGTTCCATGCGATACTCAAATTTAGGACCAGCTAATGCCTTTGTAAACATATCAGCTGCATTGTCAAGTGTATCAACTTCCTTGATCTCCACCTCCTTAGCTTTAACAACATCTCTTATAAAATACAACTTGACCCGCACATGCTTGGTTCTTTCACTATGCACCTGATTCTTAGCTAATTGCACAGCACCTCTATTATCACATAGAACCATATTACCCTGTATCTTGACTCCCAACTCAGTCACAAAACCATTCAACCACATTGACTCCTTAACCCCTTCAGTCAATGACACAAATTCAGCCTCAGTAGTTGACAATGCAACTGTAGGCTGCAACCTTGCTTTCCAACTCACTGTTCCACCCAAACATGTAAACACATAACCAGACATAGATCTACCATTATCCAAATCCTTAGCAAAATCACTATCCACATAGCCTTTAATCTGAGCAGCTTCATTCCCAATTTTACCAAACACCAAACCTACATCCTGAGTCCCATTCAGATACCTTAGAATCCATTTCACTGCCTGCTAATGAACCTTACCAGGATTAGCAAGAAACCTGCTCACCACACTTACAGCATAGGCTATGTCAGGCCTAGTACATACCATCAAATACATAAGGCATCCCACAACATTATAATAAGGAACATACTGCATAAACTGAATGTCACTTTCAGTTAAAGGTGAGTCATGATTAGACAATTTAAAATGTTGAGCCATAGGAGTAACAACTGGTTTACTTGAGTCCATTTTAAACTTACTCAACACTTTTGCAGTATAACCACTTTGTGTAAGCTTCAGCTGTTTCAACCTTCTATTTCTCTGAATCTCCATACCTAAAATTTTCTTGGCTTGTCCTAACTCTTTCATGTCAAACTCTCTCATCAACATACTCTTAGTAGCTTGAACCTCATCCTTACTTCTACTTGCCACCAGCATGTCATCAACATACAAGAGTAAGTACACATACTCACCAGCTGAGAACTCTCTGAAATAGACACAATTGTCATAGCAGCTTTTCATAAAACCTTGACTGATCATGTACTCATCAAACCTTAAGTACCACTGTCTAGGTGATTGTTTTAAGCCATACAGAGATCTCTTTAACAAGCATACCTTATCTTCACTGCCCTCCACCTCAAATCCAGGAGGTTGTTTCATATAGATGGTTTCATCTAATGAGCCATGTAAAAAAGCTGTTTTTACATCCAGCTGCTCAAACTCAAAATCATAGTATGCAGTCATTGCCAACATAACTCTGATTGAAGTATGTTTCACAACAGGTGAAAATATTTCATTGTAATCCATACCTGCCTTCTGGGTAAAACCTTTGGCCACTAACCTTGCCTTGAATCTCTGCCCCTCTTTAATCTTATAAAGCCATTTGCAGTCTACTAACTTCTGATTCACAGGCCTATCAACCAAATCCCAGGTTTCATTCTCATAGAGTGAATTCATCTCATCCTCCATAGCTTGAATCCATTTAACTCTATCCTTAGAAATAACAGCCTCTTGAAAACTCAAAGGTTCAATCATGCTTTCTTGTGCAGCCATAAACACAAAAGCAGTTATATCTTCTTCATCAGTGTTCCTGAACCTTGTAGGTTTGAGGATTTTCCTTCTAGCCCTTCCCTGAGCTAAGCTCACAGGGGTAGAGCTAGAGGCTTCCTGATATGTACTCCCTTCAGCATTGCCATCAGGAGTACTGCCCAATGGAACGCTATCAGCCATTTCAGGATTGAGATCATAGATAGACCTCTCATTCTCCACCTCAACCTGATATCTCTGCTGACTATCTACATTCTTAGACCCCTTTGACACATCTTTGTACACTTGATTTTCCTGCCATGTCACATCTCTACTAACAAATATCCTTGAGTTCTCATGGGTATCTAGTTTCTATAACCTATACCCTTTTGCTTCATCTGAGTAACCCAATAAGATGCATTTTATGGCTCTTGGTTCCAGCTTGTCTTGCTTTACATGTGCATAAGCCAAAGTACCAAATACTCTCAGATTGCTATAGTCAACCTTCAATCCAGACCATTTTTCCATAGGTACCATCATTCCAATAGCTGAGGATGGTGACCTGTTTATGAGATATGCTGCAGTATTAACAGCCTCAGCCTAGAAACTCTTCGGCAGGCCTGTTTCATGTAGCATACACCTCACTTTGTCCAATAGGGTTCTATTCATCCTCTCAGCCAGGCCATTCTGCTGGGGTGTGCCTGGGATTGTTAAATGCCTGCTCATAACTTGATCTCTACATAATTGAGCAAATTCTTTATTGCAAAACTCAAGTCCATTATCAGTTCTGAGTTTTTTAACCTTTCTCCCAGTTTGAGTTTCAACCTTGGTCTTCCACTCCTTAAACTTCAAGAAGTTTTCATGTTTATGTTTTAGAATAAACACCCAAAGCCTTCTTGAGTAGTCATCTATTATTGACAGGAAGTAATGGCCACCCCCTAGAGATGCAGTTTTAGTTGGCCCCCACAAATCAGCATGGACATAATCCAGGATACCCTTTGTATTATGCACTCCCTTTGTGAATTTGACTCTGTGAGACTTTCCCATCACACAATGCTCACAGAATCCAAATTCACTTTGTGTCAATCTTCCTAAAACCTCTTGTTTCTTTAGTTCCAGTAGACCTTGACCACTCGTGTGGCCTAATCTCCTATGCCACAGCATATCTAGGTTGTCCTGATTACCCTCTGACACATTCACACTTCCCAGGTCAGCATACCCATCTAGACTGTATAGGTTGTTGACACTCCTTGTGCCGGATAAAACCACCATGGACCCCTTGATCACCTTTTCCTTCCCGTTCTTAAGACTAACTTTATATCCATCCCTTTCAAATGTTCCTAAAGAGATAAGATTCTTAGTTAATTTAGGAATGTACCTGACTTGTTGTAGGTCCAACTTGGTACCATTCTCCAAGCAGAGACTGATTGTTCCATAACCTTGGATCTGACAACTCCTGTCATCCCTCAACTTCACATACCTAAGATCTTCTTGCTTGAAGTCTTTAAAGAACTGTTTATGAGGGGTCATGTGATATGAACATCCAGAATCCATGATCCATGTATCTCCATTTATGCCTTTTGACACCACCAGAACCTCAGAGCTCTCATATCCATCTAATGAGCTTTCAGGAGATAGGTTCCCTTGATTCTTGGAACTACTTCCTTCAGTCCTTCTCCCTTTCCTCTCTGGACATTCCCTTTTAAGGTGTTTTTCAGACTGACATATGTAGCACTTTCTCTTAAACCTTGACTTTGATCTGTGTTGATTCTTTGACTTGTAATTTCTCTGCTCCGGTCTTCCCCTAGCAATTAACCCACTGCTACCTGAATCATCTTGATTCTCAGACCTTTTCTTCAATTCTCTAGAATTGACTGCAGACAGAACCTCTTCCATAGTCAAGGTTTCCCTTCCATACATGAGGGTGTCAACAAAATGCTCATAGGAGTGTGGTAATGAGGTCAAGAAAATGACTGCCTGGTCTTCATCTTCAAGAACAACATCAATGTTGCCCAAATCTAACATAAGTTTGTTGAATTCATCAACATGATCCTCTATAGACTTACCAGCAGTCATGTGGAACGTATATAACCTCTTCTTCAGGTATAGCCCATTGGCTAAAGACTTTGTCATATACAGGCTTTCCAACTTCAACCAAATGCCTGCAGCCGTGGTTTCTTTTGAAACCTCTCTTAACACCCGATCTCCCAGGCTTAAGATAATTGCACTATGAGCCTTCTCCATCATGTCCTTCCACTTGTTCTCAATCTCTTTCTTCTTGTCATCTGGTGTATTCGGTGTTACCTCCGCTTCTCCACCCTTTAGTGCGTCTACGACCCCTTGATGGACCAACAGGGCTTTCATCTTCATCCTCCATAGCCCGAAGTCGTTTCTTCCATCGAATTTTTCCAACTCGAATTTAGTGGACACCATCTTGATGATCGAGAGCTGTTGAATCAATCAATTTAATCTTTCACACCAGAATTTCCTTCGAATTATTGAATCGAGCCGTTACCGTGGCTCTGATACCAATTGTTAAACTCAATAATCGAAAACAAGATCAAGAACGAATTGAACAAGAACGTCTGTTATTGAATTGAATGTATGAATCAAACGATTACAAATCAGAAGATGCTTATATAGCCCCAAAACACAAACTACTGATTAACAGACTAAACTACTGAACCAAACTACTGATGAAACTAACTATTGATAAAACTACTGATCAACAAACTAAGTACACATTGATACCTAAAAGAATTAGGAATGTGCACAACAACCCTCGCGTTACTACAAGTATTAAGAAATGACAATAATAGTCCCTCATAACTACAATCCATTCATAACAACTCTATCTCTAATCAATAATAGCTACAGGAAAACAATGATTGATCCAATCTTAGTCACAAACAGACTCTTAGGTTCTAAATGATGGTTTCATTTAATGTCTAGATAAGTTCTTGGCCACTTGATTGTTTATTCCATTTGGATATCTAATTATGCACATATACATATGATTGTTATCTCTATCATCTCTGAATTCTCTTTTTCACATGTTCAAGGCACAACTGCTGGTGACTTATGGCTCTCACTTGAATTAATGCTCCAAACACTACTAAGGAATACATGCTTAAAACATAGTAAAGTAACTTTCAAATGAAAAGGTATGAAACATTTCTTGCTTACTTAAGTCATACATAAGAGTACACTAGTGTACCAGCAAACATCAAAGAACCTATCAAAGACAAGTACCTACTTTTTCATATCATTCGAGGGTTTCATGAGGAATATAATAGCCTCAAATCGACCTTACTAGCATATTCTGAACCTTTGGCTTTCAATGAACTTTATGGTATTCGTAGTGGTCATGATTAAATGGTGATAAAACCTCCACAACCTGCTATAGCCAATGCTTTTTATGGCTACAACAGACCCTACTTAGTTGTCATAAAAGCTTTTGGCTTTTAAAGAAATGGCTTCTCATCATGGGAACCAGCTTATTCCAAACATCACTACTACCACTCATTCTTCCTACACCATCTATAGTAATTGTCCTCCTCGTACTCAAGGCAACAAACATTAACTAAGGACGACGGGGATCTTATTGTGGCGATAATAACTCCAACAGAGGTTATGGTTCTTATCGTGAGGATAGTCGTTGCCAATTTATGTGGGCATACCTATGTGTTTTGGTAAATGCCCTATGATTTTCCAAATTTATGAGTCGTCTACCATCTGTGCTTGCTTAACAGCAACATTTATTGATGCCTGCTTTTTAGTTGGCACTTTATGGTACTAGGACCCAGGAGCTAACAACCATGTAAAAAAATCTGACAAAATAAATAAAACTCCATGTTTTTGAACTAGATCTTTTTCATCATGTTCTGGAACAATGGCACAACACGTTGTCATCTACACTTCCCTCTCCGAACAAGAGCTTTTACATATCTAACATTCTTCATGTTCTTGAAACAAAAAAAATCTCCATTTTATTTAATAATTCTATCTAGATATCAATGTGTTCTTTGTATTCCACTCATCTTTTTTTGTTTCGAAGTATTAGACCAAGATTTATGTTGATAAATATGTTAATGATTGTAATTATATTAGCCGTATTATAGCTAGCAGTTTACCAAAAATAGTTTGTATTAGTCTTTATATATAGGGTCTTATTGTACTCAATTATTCACAACTCTATACTCTTTTACTACAAGTTTATTCTGGTACGAGAGCCACTAGTCGTCCACCCCCCTGCCGCAAGTTTTTTTTTTCTGGCTATCTCTGCCAACATCTCCAATCGGTCACACAATATACATCCTTGCTTTCTCAACCGCAGAGAAAACCAACCATAATTCCTGTAAGTTTGGGTTCAAACTCGGTCCCACCAACTATGGATATTAGAAAACTATGACTCAACCCTTTTTGGTCACGAACGATATCTTTGGGTACATTGATGGATTTGTCGCTTGTCTGTCTAAGACTATCCTCACCTCCTTCTTCTCCTCTAATGATGCTCCAGTAGTAACAACTTCAAGCCCTAACCTTGACTATTCCGTATGAATTTCTAATGATGCTCATATACGTATGTTACTGCTCTCCACCATTTCTGAAGTCTCCTTCAAACATGTTGTGAAAGTTAAATCAGAGATTAGAGTTGATTTGTGAGTTAATTGGGGTAAATAAAGTAATAGTGCAGTGATTAGTAAAGGTCAAATGAAGTCAAGAAAGTTTCAGGTTTTTATTGTTTGTTAGTTCAAACTCGAGGGACCTGTTCTGCCAGTTTCAATTCTAATTCTGTTAATAGTCGTTAACTTGAAGATCAGCTCAATCGAACCCTATATATTGGGGTTTTGCTCTTCGGTGAAGATTCGATTCAATTGTTCACACGTTTGTCTTTCGTTCTTGTTCAATTTCATTTCTGTAATTGTAATCGTGTTCATTCGATTTCGTTTAATGAGAATTTAGCTGGAGTTTCTTTGATTGTTTTTGGTGTAAACTTTCTTTTGGTGTTGTGGATTTACAACAATTGGTATCAGAGCCACGGTTGAGGCTCGATTCAAAAGAAAGTGACGTTCTAAAGAAGAAGGAAGATCAACGGAGAAGTCTTGATCGAATCTATGGTGTCATCGACGAAATTCGACATTGAAAAGTTCAATGGGAAGAATGATTTTAGTCTTTGGAGAATGAAGATGAGGGCCTTGTTAGTGCATCAACGTGTTGTAGATGCACTGGGCGGCGAAGCGAGGATGCCAGTGGGATTGACAGAGAGTGAAAAGAAAGAGAAGTTGGAACTCGCTCATAGTTCCATAATTCTCAATCTTGGAGATAAAGTTCTCAGAGAAGTGTCAAAGGAGACCACTGCTGCTGGAGTATGGGCCAAATTAGAACAGTTGTATATGACAAAATCACTAGCAAATCGGCTGTACTTGAAACAGAAACTATATACTTTCAAGATGCAGTCAGGTTCTTCAATCGGTGATCATGTTGATGAATTCAACAAGATCATTCTTGATCTTGAGAATATTAAGATCAAGGTGGAGGAAGAGGATCAAGCTATCATCCTGTTGTCATCACTTCTTGCGGTCTATGAGTATTTTGTAGACACTTTATTGTATGGAAGGGAGACTCTTACTATGGATGAAGTGACATCCTCTTTGAACTCAAAAGAGTTGAAGAAGAGGTCTGACTTGAAAGATGAAGGTGGAGAGGGACTATTTGCCAGGGGAAGACCAGATCAAAGGGACCAAAGAACTTTAAAGTTCAGAGGTCATTCGAGGTCAAAGTCTAGGTTCAAGAGGAGGTGTTATCTGTGCAACTCAGAGAAGCATCTCAAGAGAGATTGTCCTGAGTTAAAGAAGAAGAAAGCTGATACAAGTCACCAAAAGAACTCCAGTCAAAGTGAAGATCAAGATGGTTATGATAGTGTAGAGGTACTTGTAGCTTCCAGTTCAGATATTGGAAGCAAATGGGTCATGGACTCAGGAGCCTCTTATCATATGACTCCAGTGAGGGAGTATTTTAAAGAGTACAAGGATGAAGATCTTGGATCCATTAAGCTTGGAGATGACAGACCTTGCAAGATCCATGGCATTGGCACTGTGTTGTTCAGAATGGACAATGGTATGGATATAGAGTTAAAAGATGTAAGGTACATTCCAGCATTAAAAAGAAGCCTGTTGTCTATAGGTACTTTTGAAAAGGAAGGATGTCATGTCAGTCTGCTTGATGGAAAGGCCAGAGTAATTAGGGGTTCAATGGTGATGTTATCTGGGGTCAGGAGGAACAATAACACCTATCTAATGAATGGATATGTAGTTCTTGGTGAGGTTTCTGTGGCATCAAGTGATAATGGTAAAATTAAGGCTTTGATATGGCATAAAAGGTTAGGACACATAAGTAAACAAGGACTTGTTGAGTTGAATAAACAACAAGTTCTTGGGGATCTTAAAACCTGTGATTTTGGTTTCTATGAAGATTGTGTTTAGGCAAACATAAGAGGGTAAAGTTTGGTAGGAGTACACATAAAACTAGAGATAAGCTGGATTATGTTCATGCTAATCTCTGGGGTCCTGCCAAAGTTGAATCCTTAGGGGGTGCTAAATACTTCTTGTCAATTATAGATGATCATTCAAGAAGAGTATGGGTCTATGTATTAAAGCATAAGAATGAAGCCTTTGGAAAATTCAAAGACTGGAAGATACTAGTTGAAACCCAGACTGGTAGAAAAGTAAGAAAGCTTAGAACTGACAATGGTCTTGAATTTTGCAGTAGTGAGTTCAATAACTATTGTAAGGCTCATGGAATTGTCAGGCACCTCACTATTCCTGGTACCCCTCAACAAAATGGGCTGGTAGAGAGGATGAACAGAACATTACTTGAAAGAGTAAGGTGTATGTTGTTGAGTTCTGGCTTACCAAAGAAGTTTTGGGCCGAGGCAGTTTCTACTACTACATATCTCATAAATAGAGCTCCATCAACTGCATTGGGATTTAAGACACCTATGGAAGTTTGGTCTGGAGAGAAACAGGACTATACTGGTCTTAAGGTATTTGGATCTTTAGTTTATTCCCATGTGAGTCAAGGGAAGTTGGATGCTAGGGCTGTCAAGTATGTTTTCTTGGGGTATCCTAATAGGGTGAAGGGTTACAGGCTATGGAGAATAGATAGTGGAACACCTAAGGTAATTGTCAGTAGAAATATGGAGTTTCAAGAGTGTGTGTTGTATAAAGATACCATTGGAACTCAAGATAATCAAGGTGGTGAAAAGGCTACTGATAACTCTATTGAGGTGGAGTTGGGTGAAAGTTCTGGTGCTACTCATTCTCATATGTAGTCTGAGCCTGAAGGTACAAGCAATGTGCAATTGTCAGGTCCTAGTAACTATAGTGTTGCTAGGGACAGACCCAGAAGACAAATAATCCCTCCTGTTCAGTTTAGGCATGGTGATGATATTGGTGCTGTGGCTTTTATGACTGCTGAACAGGATAGCATGTATGATCCGTTGTCTTTTCAAGATGCCATTTGTTCTCCAAATAAGGATAAATGGTTAGAAGCAATGAAGGAAGAAATGAGTTCATTACATGAGAATGGGACATGGGAATTGGTTCCTAAGCCTAAAGATCAGAAATTGGTATCATGCAAGTGGATTTATAGAATTAAGGAGGGAATGAGTGAAGGTGATCCTCTAAGGTTCAAAGCAAGATTAGTAGCAAAGGGCTTTACTCAAGTTGCTGGTATTGATTATAATGAGATATTTTCCCCTGTAGTAAAGCACACTTCTATAAGGGTAATATTATCATTAACAGCCAAGTTTGATATGGAATTGGAGCAACTTGATGTGAAGACTGCTTTTCTTCATGGAAATCTTGAAGAAAGGATCTATATGAAGCAGCCAATGGGTTTTGTAGATCCTGATAAAGAAGATCTAGTTTGTTTTCTTAAGAAGTCACTGTATGGGTTGAAGCAGTCACCCAGACAGTGGTATAAAAGATGACATGTTAATAGCATGTGAAGACTTGCAGGAAATTAAGAAAACTAAGATACTTCTTATGGATGAGTTTGATATGAAGGATTTGGGGCCTGCTAGAAAAATTTTGGGTATGGAGATTTGCAGAGATAGAAGTCAAAGGATTGTGAGATTGACTCAAAGTGCTTATTTGCAAAAGGTGTTAACTAATTTCTCTATGTTGCATAGTAAACCAGTTGTGACTCCTATGGCTGATCATTTTAAGTTGTCAAAGGAAGGGTCTCCAAGCACTGATACTAAGATGAATTACATGCAGAAAGTTCCTTATGCAAGTGTAGTGGGCAGTTTGATGTATCTTATAGTGTGTACTAGGCCAGATCTTGCCTATGCAGTAAGTTTGGTCAGTAGATTTGTGTCTAATCCAGGTAAGATACATTGGGAAGCTGCTAAGTAGGTACTAAGGTACCTTAATGGGTCAAGAAATAAAGGCTTGGTTTTCAGTGATTATAATGCTGATAAGGCTAATGTGATAGTTGGTTATGTTGATTCAGACTATGCCAAGGATATGGATAGAAGTAGATCAATAACTGGCTATGTTTTTCAAGTAATGGGCAATACGGTTAGTTGGAAAGCTCAACTTCAAAGTGTTGTAGCACTCAGTTCTATAGAGGCTGAATATATTGCTCTAACTAAGGCAGTTAAAGAGGCCATATGGCTTAGGAGTTTTGTTACAGAATTGGGTATTGATATCTTAAACACTAAAGTGTTTTGTGACAATCAAGGTGCTGTGTTGCTGTCCAAGAATAATGTGTTTCATGAGAGGACTAAACACATCAAGGTAAAGTTCCATTTTATCCGTGATGTTGTGAACTCTGGGGAAGTGTTGGTTGAGGATATTAATACGGATGATAATGCTGCTGATCTGTTTACAAAATCATTACCGGGACCTAAGTTCAAGTTTTGCCTCAATGCTTTATCTGTTGGATGATTTGCTCTAATCTGATTTAAGGTGGAGATTGTGAAAGTTAAATCAGAGATTAGAGTTGATTTGTGAGTTAATTGGGGTAAATAAAGTAATAGTGCTGTGATTAGTAAAGGTCAAATGAAGTCAAGAAAGTTTTGGGTTTTTATTGTTTGTTAGTTCAAACTCGAGGGACCTGTTCTGCCAGTTTCAATTCTAATTCTGTTAATAGTCGTTAACTTGAAGATCAGCTCAATCGAACCTTATATATTGGGGTTTTGCTCTTCGGTGAAGATTCGATTCAATTGTTCACACGTTTGTCTTTCGTTCTTGTTCAATTTCATTTCTGTAATTGTAATCTTGTTCATTCGATTTCGTTTAATGAGAATTTAGCTGGAGTTTCTTTGATTGTTTTCGGTGTAAACTTTCTTTTGGTGTTGTGGATTTACAACACATGTACAGGGGGACACGTCTCGTGAATTGTGGCTTGCCTTGGAGCGTGCTTATGCACCCCATACCTCTTCACAAGAATACACCCTCAAAACCCAATTCCTCAAGATTGAGATGAAGCCAAAAGAAACATCTACTGATTATCTTACACGGGCCAAAGAATAGTCAAATGCTTTAGCAAATATTGGTGAGCCCATGAAAGAAAAAGACATTGTAATCCTGGTTATTTCAGGACTTAGAGAAGAATACAACTCCCTGAAGCCCACCTTGATTGCAAGACAACCTCCTGTTACTCTTCTAGAACTTCCTAGTCTACTTGCTGATCATGAATATATGATCAAAAGGGTTGATCCCATCGTGCCTGCCCAGGCCTTCACAACAACAGGTCATCGTGATTCACCTCATCCATGGGTCTCCAACTTTCGCCCGAAACAATACAAAACCTTCAGCAGTTGATGACGCAATTAGGATTTACTATGCAACCTGCACAACAGCCCAATCAATCATTTTACACCACCTGTGGCTCATCCAATCAAGGTTTATATAATCGACGTGTTCATGGATGCTACAACAACCAAACTAGCCGCCAAAACAACACTGCTTCAGTGACTAACTCTTTATTTGCTTGGACATGATATCGGGTTGTCAAGCCTAATCAAAAACAATTTATAAGGTTCCAAACTCACCTAAGATAGCTAGGGTAAGTC
>BJCO01362179.1:0-21687 GCA_018326465.1 Flaveria floridana
TTGGGTTGACAAGTGGCATATTTACTAAAGGGAGACTATGATAGTAGTTCAAGGTCTGAAAGTTGAAGACCTCTTGTTGCCTTTGAAATCTATGTAGTATTAAGGCTCTTCTATCAGCATCGTACCTCCACCCTAGTATTTCTTTTACAGCTCCATAAGGTGGGGTTGACATTGCCCTTGGTATACCCTCCTCAAATAGACTTTGTATGAGAGAGTCCATATTAGTGTGAACTTAAGAAGGTTGCTAAGTGTGAACAATTACAAGTAAGGGTGGTAAATCCTTAGTGTCCATACTCTAAGAAGGACTCCCAGGTTCTGTGATTGTGATGACTTCCTCCCTTTTTTGGTAGCATCACCCTCTTGCATAGGTGAGTAGGAGGTCAAGTCTATCACATCCTCAAGTTCTAGTGTTCCTGGTTGAATCCTCCCGAAGGGTCTCGTAGCTAGTTGTTCCTTGAGATCAGAAATCTCAAGTTGCTGATCATTAACCCTTATTTGTAAGGTAGTCACTTGAGATTTCAAGTGACTGACCTTGGAGACTAAATAAGTGCATGTTTTGGTTAGTTTTCCACTTTTAGTATGAGCTTCCCTTTATCTTCAGTAGAAGAATCACTAGGGGATGAGAGAATTGGACCTATATCTTCTTCCTCATCACCAGCCTATTGTTCTTGGCTGCTGGATTTCCCCTACATAGTGATAGCTTCAATTGAAGTATCAATGGGTTAGATTGCCATAGTTGAGGTATTAATGATGTAATCACTTGTAGGAGTCAAGGCCTCTTCCATATGGATCACCTGAACAAGTTCAGAAAGATCCGCCTCAGTGTTAGGTGGATGATGTGGCCTAGATATGGGAGAAACAGGAGCACTCATCTCTATTTGAGAATGGAAGGATAAGAGAGACTCATGGTACTCACTAAGTGCCATATCCTCATCATCATAGAATTCTAGGCTGGGTATTGGGTGGTTTAGATTAAGAGGATGGGGATGGTAACTTTCCCCTGAAGGTTGTTTACTAGAGTGTTAAGACTCTGAGTGAAGGCTTAAGGCTTCTTGGGTTGTGAGCTCATCATTCTGAGCATGAGGAACCTCGTGACTGATTATTAGTAAGATGGGAGTGGTTTGCTCCTTAGGGGAAGTAGAAGCTCCAGTGTCCACTTCCTCCTGTATGGATGGTGATATGAGGGCCTGCACAGGTTGAATAACCTATGTAGGGGTTTGTTTGGATTTTCTATGGTAGGTGATGGTTAGTTATGGTTGTGAGTGTTGTCTTGAAGTGAAAGGTGTGGGTTCAACACTAGCTGGTGTTGCTAAGTTGTCACCTTGAGCAATGAGCTCTAACATTTTTAGGACTAGGGTTATTTCTACCCTTGAGAAGCCCATGGTAGGTTTCATATAGTTTTAAAGATGTCGGTCTTCATCTGTCCTGATTTTACAATATTACTTGTTCCCCTAAACTATGAGCCCAATTCACAGTTGAGAATGTCTGGACATATATATGAAACATGTAATACTCTAAGGAGTCCAAGTTTGTAAGTAAATTAGTGTACACAAATTGTGAATACCTGAACTTGACCCCATGAACTATCTAATGGACTATAAAAGAAAGGTCTACTGAAATTTGGTCCCGTCCTCCATGTTTGTTAGACAATCTGTGGATGATGACATGGAGGAGGTACTTCTATTGAGAGGAAACCTTCCTTTTTCTAAAGGTTCTGACTAAGAAGTCACCTTCATAGCCCATCTTCTCAAAAGATTGGTTAACATCAAATTTGGGAAAGTACAATTCACCTTCTATATAATCTAGCTAAAGATGAGTGTTTATGGAAGCTGGAGTGATGAAGATTGTCCTCCATTGCACTATGGCAAACAATGCCTTCTCCCTATCCATGGTGACCTCTTGGCAGGTCCTCTAAAAGTCCAAAAGTTGATCATTATAGAGTGGAGGATCAATGGTAAGGGAGGTGAAGTACTTAGATAGAGAGAGAAAGCAGCAAACCTTTGAGAAACTAGGATCTTTCTTAGATTTCAACAGAACAACTTGATTTTGTTGCGTGTGAAGATGCATGGAAAAATCAAGTTGGTTTCTGCGATCAAGGTTGGCCATTTGAGGTAGCTTTGAGGTGAAGAAAGGTAAGAACCAAGGCGGTGAGCGGGTGAATTTAGATTAGAGAAGTTGCAGATGAAAAAGATAGGGAAAGAGGGGGGAACCGTTGGGTATATTTATATGAAATGGACTTAAGACAAAGTTAATGCAAAAGAATAAACTTTGAAATCCGAATGTCAGTCCCACCTCTGAGAAAGTGCCTGAAAAGGTAGTTTTCTTGTAAGTTGAAATTATTCCGAAGGTATTTTTGTCCACAAAAGTTTTGTGAAAAACTTCCAAAGCTGAATTTTGACTTCGGAAGATATTCCTTAGCTTTGTGAAAATTTGCTTTGGAAGAAAAATTACTTATGTATTTTCTCTTTCGAGGCATATTTGATTTTGGAAGATATTAAAACTTGGGATTTTGTTTATTCCTAAGGGAATAAATCCTTCGAGATATAATTGCTTTCGAAAGAAATTTTATCTTCAAATACATATTAGTACTTAAAAGCATATTTTGGCTTTGGAAGAAATATCAGCATTTCTTTTGAAGGTAAATTTCTTATAAGTAGTTTTCTGATTTGATGACTTAAAATTCTTCCGAAGACAATCTTAATGTCTTCCGAAAGAAAAAATATTTAAAATTTTCAAATTTCTAAAAAATATTATTTGAAAAAGATTTTCTCCCAAGATAAACTAGGCTTATGTAGATGATTGTTTAGATTTAAATATCTTGTATCAGCTATACAACTTGATTTTGTTGAATTAAGTTTTAAGAAAATCTAATCAAGATTTATCATCTCAATAGCTGATACAAGATATTTAAATCTCTGTTCATCAAAAGCCTTTGTGAACAGATTAGTATATTGTTATGTTAACTTTGTCTAGTTTTATCAACTCTTTTCATAATTATCTCTAATTAGATGATACCAGATGTTGATGTGTTTTGTCCTTGAGTGCTGCATAGGATTCTCTGTGATAGAGATAGCACTGTTGTTGTCTATGTGGATGGGAGTCTCTTTGAGGTTGTACCCATAGGCCAAAATCTAATTCTAAATCCAAAGCACTTGAGCACAGCAGCTAGCAGCAACAATGTATTCAGCTTCAGCAATTGATGTAGATACACAGGATTATTTCTTGTATTGCCATGAGACTATCCTTCCACCAAGAAATTGAGATCCCCCAGATGTAGACTTTGCTATCATATTGCAGCCACCATAGTCACTATCTGTATAGACATACAAATTAAAGTCAAAATTCTTTGGATACCAAAGGCCTAGCTTAGGGGCACCTTTGAGATATCTCAGAATCATCTTGACAGCAACCAGGTGTGAAATCTTGGGGTTGGCTTAATATCTTGCACATATGCATTAGCAAACATGATATTAGGTCTATTGGTTGTAAGATACATGAGAGACCCAATCATAGCCCTATAAAGATGTTCATCCACACACTCCCCCTTAAGATCAGGTCCAAAGGAGTGGTTTCTGGCTATGGTGTCTTTGCAACCTTACAATCAGTCATGTTAAGTCTTGTAAGTATGTCTTGTACATACTTTGACCAACTTATGAAGATGTCATTGTCAACTTGCTTCACTTGAATTCCTAGAAATAAATTGAATTCCCCCATGGCACTCATTTCAAATCTATTTTTCATCAGCCTCTTAAAGTCTTTGCAAAGCTTTGGAATAGTTGACATAAAGATAATGTCATCTACGTATACTTGAACCAGCCTCAAGTAATTTCATGTTCCTTTAATGAATAAAGTTCCATCTATAGTACCACTCTTATAGCCATGCTAACAAAGATATTGAGGTAGTGTCTCATACCACTTCCTTAGAGCTTGGTGTAGCTCATAGAGAGCTTTATCAAGCTTGCAGGCATAATTAGGATGATCTGGGTCTATAAAGCTAGATGGTTGTTTGACATATACCTTTTCATTAATCACCTCATAAAAGCACACTTGGAATCAAGTTGGTAGACCTTGAAGTCCTTGGATGCAGCAAATGCCAGTAATATCCTAACAGCTTCAAGTCTTTCTACAGAAGTAAAAACATCAGTGTGGTCAATTCCATCTTCTTATGTGTACCCTTAAACAACCCATCTTGCCTTGTTCTTGATGACAAGTCCTCTATCATCCTTCTTGTTCCTAAAAGCCCACTTTGTTCCTATGATAGTCTTTCCTTCAGGAAGAGGACATAGGTTGCACACCTTTTGTCTCTTGAATTGAAGCAGCTCCTCTTGCATTGCTTCAACCCAACTTTTATCCTTCAAAGCCTTATCAACTTTATTTGGCTCTATCTAAGATAAGAAGCAAGAGTATAGACAAACATTTTTGTCATGGTTTTGTCCTCTTGTTCTCACCCCTTTGTCAACATCTCCAATGATGTTTGTCTTGGGGTGCGAATTGTGGATTCAGAGTTAAGGTATCATAGCAAGTTGATTCGATAGATCTAAATTTGTAAAGTTTAAATCTAGTAATGAGGTACCACCTACCACATCAACACACTTATCAAGAGAAGCTTGATCCAATGAGTATCTAACATCATTGATGTTGTCTTCCATGGAGTGGTAATCAGCATCAAGAAATTCTTGATCATTGTTACCACTGCCATTGCCTCCTACATTTGAAGCTCCTTCATTTGGGTTTTGTGCCTCTGACCTGTAATTTATAGGCACCTCAGATGTATCAGCTTTATTTGCTAATGTTGTGTTGATAAGAACTCCATTTGCAGGGTTAGTTACCATTGGAGCTGAAATAGTATTCTTGTTTGGTCTTCTCAGCTCAAATCTTAGGTGAGAATCTCCTATTGATAAATTATCTGTAGATCTTAAAACATTCTCATAAGATTTGTTAAAACAGTTGGTAACTAAATCAAGATCAAATAGCTCGTCAAGACCAGAATCTTTCACATAGGGAGTGTGCTCAATGAAAATCACATTGGTTGATTCTTCAACTACTCTAGTTCGGAGATTGTATACTCTATAAGCCTCAGCTTGAGAAGAGTATCCAACAAAATGTCCATCATCTAATTTCTCAGCAAACTTGGCTACCTGATCTTTGGTAGTTAAGATGGTGCAAGGACATCCAAATGTTCTGACAAAACCAATAAATGATCTCCTTTTATGCCACAGTTAATAAGGAGTCTTACTATGATTCTTAACTAGTAAAACTCTATTCTGCACATAGCATGCAGTGTTAACTGCCTCTGCCCAGAAGGTGATGGGCAGTTTAAAGTCAGAAAACATGGTTCTTGCAGCTTCAATAAGTGTCGTGTTTCTTCTCTCAGTAACACCATTTTGCTGAGGAGTCCTAGGAGCACTATATTGTCTTGTAATACCTTTTTCATCACAAAATGTGTCAAGAATTTGGTTTTTGAATTTAGTTCCTTGATCACATCTTATGGTCTTGACCATATGATCACTTTGATTCTCAATTTTTAGAATGAAGTTCTTCAAGATTTTAGGAGTCTTATCCTTAGTTCTAAGGAAGAATACCCAAGTGAATCTTGTGAAATCACTGTGATCACTAAACAGTATGAGGTCCTTACTAGACTCATTACACTGGTGGGGCCAAAGAGATCCATATGTAATAAGTGTAGGGGAGTAGTGATAGAGTTCCCTTCCTTTGGCTTATGAGACACCAAGTGTTGTTTCCCTTTCAGACATGCAACACAATGATCATCACTTGTAAACTCTTTCTTTGGCATTCTAGTTACCAAATTATTTTTAATTAAATTATTCATATTCTTAAACTTTACATGGCATATTCTTTTATGGCGAAGGAAAGACTCATCACTATTTGCCTTAGACATAAAGCAAGAAACTTCTCCTGAAGGGGATGTTTCCTGCAAATCCATCTTGTACATGTTCCCTTTTCGGGGTGCTCTAAGCAGGATATGCTCTTGAGGAATAACCACTCCGGGCTTAAGAACAATGCACTCATGCTCAGTAAAAAGCATGTTATGTCTCTTGTTATAAAATTGGAATACACTTAATAAATTATACCAAAGCTCCTTAACAAAGTTTACCTTTTCAATGCTGAGCTTACCATTTATGACCCTGCCCCTTCCTTTAATGTAACCTCCTGCATCTCTTCCAAAAGAAATTGGCCCTCCCTTAATTTTCTCAAAATCTTGAAGCAAAGAGCCAATGCATGTCATATGCCTGGAACAGCCACTGTCAATAATCCATACATTTCTTTTGGTTTTCAGTTGTTCCTAAACGGAAAGAAGAAAGTTAGTTACATTTGGAACCCAAGCGTCATTGGTCTTGGGCTCTTCAAAATAGACTGAAGACAATGCAATTGTAATTGATCCTATGTTAAGACTTTAGGGATCATTTGTTATTGTTAATGAAGAACTTTTAATCACATAGCATTCCTTTATCTTCCACACCATCTTTGGAAGATTAGACTTGACCTTCAACACTTTGGAAGTTTTTACAACTTTAGAAGTTTTGGAGACTGACGCTTCGGAAGATTTTGCTTTCACTACAGCAAGTTTCAATGCTTCGGAAGTTTTCCTTTCTTCTAAGACCAAAAAATCTTCCAAAGGCAAGTTTTCACTTGTCTTCATTTCTATTCTGGAGCTTGCAAAAGAAAACTATTTTTTGTCTGAAACTTTCTTCTTCTTGCTCCTCTCAGAACTCTTCTTCTTGGTTATATTGACAGTACTTTTAGGATTATAGATGTAATCCTTAGCAAGATGAGAAGTACTACCACACATAATGCAATCAATTTGCCATCTTTTGAGAGCTTTCTTGTGAATGAAAGACTGAGTTTGATCACTGTCCATCTCCGTACTCATCTATTCAGATGTTGTAACAAGCTTCTTAGGGTGAGTCTTGTTTTTAAAGGTTGATGGTTCATACTGTGTAGCAGTGGTACACAGCTGATCAGCCTTCATTCCTTCACAAGGATGAGTTGAATATGAACTTGAACTCCTGGTACTAGAGTTCATAGTTCAATCCATAGTCTTCATCACTTCAAACCCTGCAGAGACAAAAACTTGTTTTTTCTTGGAGTTGATGATGGCCTTGATCTATTAAGCTTTCTTTCATCTCATTTTAGCTGCTCGGATCAAGTTCTTCCTCTTTGACTTCGTCATCCTAGGCTTTTTCCTTTCCTCAAGAGAATAGTGACCCTTGTTAGGATGATCTTCTTCACTCTTCATAGATCAATCATTCACCATCTCCTATTCATCCTCTTTATCACTTGGTCTATGGATGGAAGCTCATCTTGACCAGTTCCACACCTAGGAGATCTTACTGACAATAGACTGTGTAGAGGAGCTATCTCACTAGATTCCAGTCCCTGTTTGTTCTGAAAGCACACTTTGGCATGTAGGGATGAAGAAATTATGTTCTTGAAAGTCTCTTCTTCAAGAACATGTCTTTCTGCCTTGGCTTTACTGATCGCATACTCAGCCTAGCATTCAGTTAACTTAGTGATGAGATCCTTAATTTTAGTCTTGTAGTTGGTATGCTCATGTTTGAGAGTTGAAATAGTTTTCTTTAAGTCTTCTATTTTTAATTTATACTCATTTTCTACTTTTTTGAAATCAGATTTTAAGATGTTCAAGGACTCAAGATCAGATCTCATTTCTAAGTTATAGGACCTATATCTATTTACTTTAGTAATGCATTCTGGGGTACAAAGATGTTCCAATACCTTGGCTACATCAAGATCTACCATCAGTGCTTGGTTTGGAGACACGTCTTTAATTTGAAAACTCCAATCAAAGCCTCATTCTTCAACAGCAACTGCAGCTTGCTACTTGGGCTTCTCAGTGTGTGGAGTTCCCTCGGTATAGTTTGGTTTGGGTTGTGCTTGGCAGCTATTAGTCCCAGGTTCCTTGAACTCCCTAGCAAAGTGTCCCATCTGTTTATAGTTGTAACACTTCACTTTGCTTTTATCCAGCCCAAACTTTCCACTGGACACATTGTTAGGAAACTTCCTCCTTGTCCTCTTGTAGAATTTCTTGACTCTATGAGTGAGAAGAGCCATTTATTGGAATATTTCCATATACTCTAGATCATCTGGATGGATACAATCCAAATATTCAAGGGTGAAGAGAAAGTTGCCTACGCTTTCATCATGAGACACAAAGGCTTGTGATGAGCTTATCTCTTGAAATGGGTTTCCTTAGATGTAGCACTCCCTTGGTGTCTATGGGAAGGTAATGAAAGGACCCTTGGTTAAGCTATCAAGGTAAGATATAAGATGGTGTTATGGTTCTCTATATTCCCTTTTAACCACATGCAGGGTAAAACTCTGCTAATTGCTAGACTTACCAAATGGATTTTGCATGTTCATCTCCATCTGGTAGTCGTTGAGGTTTTCAGTTGATGAAACCAAAATTATGAGAGTATAACAACTCTTAGTCTAGTATCTTGAACAAGAACTTTGTAAGAACAAGATTCAAGATAAGCTAGTTGGTTTCCCCAAGGATCTTTGTATATCTCTCAATGATCAACAAACAATAACCATGGTGCGGAAACCCATGATTAGTGTGTATGAATTCAGTGTATGTATGTTTGTGTGTTTATGTGTGTGTATGTTTGAATGCAAGAACAGATGAATAATATGTTTATTTGATTGATAATCGTTCAAAAGCTTACAAAGGATTAGGGTAGAGTGCTATTTATAGCCTATACACAAAAGCTATGTACAATTACTAATCTACCCTTATGTAAATGAAAATTACATAAAATAAATCCTAAGTATCTAAGTCATCCGTTATGGGAATAAGCCATCCACTGTAGAGAGACTTCTTCATCCGCTGTGTGAACATGTCATCCGCTGTGTGAACATGTCATCCGCTGTGTGAACATGTCATCTGCTGTGAACTTTTGTTCATCCGCTGTGGACATAGTTCATGTGCTGTGGGTGTTGTTTATCCGTAGTGGGTGTTGTTCATCTGCAGTGAATACTTGTTCATCCACTGTGAGTGTTGTCTTCATCCACTGTGGTTTAACTCATCCGCTGTGGATGACTTAGCAAAATTTACTTTTATCTAAAATCTGAAAAAGAAAATTTACAAGATTATTAGTGATAATAATGAATGTTAATGATGTTAATGTGTTTCTAATGTATGATTTGTATGTTGAAACACATTTGTTGGTTTGTTTGGTAATGACAAGCATCATACTTTCTTGCATTAATTCTTAATGCACTTTGTTGAGTCCAACAGTACTCCCCCTAAGTTTGATGTTGTCATTGATTGATTCTTTGTTTTGTTTGTTAATTCTATGTATGTTTTACTTTTGGTTGTTATGCATGATTGATTGTTTGCTATGAATGATTGACTATTCTTGTGTATATTGATTGATTACAAGTGTATCACTTGTCTGTGTTGATTAATTGGTTGTTTATAAGATTGTTTGACTTGTTTGTTTACAATGTATGATTGGTTGTTTAATTGTTTGTTTACAATGTAGGATTGGTTGTTTGATTTGTTTGTTTACAATGTAGGATTGGTTGTTTGACTTGTTTGTCATTATAATTACATTTGAGTGACTAAAGTGAATAATTTTCAATGTTTGTCTGTGCATGCTTAGATGAGTTTACTTCAACCCATGTTTGAAATGATTGATTTTAGTTGTAAGATAGTAAGTCATAACTATCACAAGTAATGTTAATGATTGTGTGTTATAATGTATGTCTTGATGTATGAATGTATGTTTGAATCAATGACATGTGTTTATATCAACAACACATGAATATGTGTTTGAATACATGTATATGTTTTAAAACATATGTATGCTTGTCTTGTTTGTTAATTAAGCTTAACATCATATGACATTATTATTGTTTGTTCATAAGAGCATAAGGTCTCTTATATTCATGATTGAATGTTTGTTAGACTATCACATGTATAGTGATATATTAATGCATGATAATATGATTGAATGATTGTATGATTGAATGATAAAATAATAATCATAGAGAAGGATATGTATTGATTGTTTGCTCTGCCAGTGATCATAAGAAACCTCAGGTGTGAGATTGTCCGGCTTCTTCTGTATGCTTCTTAGCCTCTTCCATAGCCTTAAGTGTATAATCAATGTCTTTCTCAATGGCTTGGTCAGCTTCAGCTTCCTTCAGCTTTTCTTTGAGTGTGGTCATCTTGTATGCATTTCTAGCATTGACTATGTGTTCCACAAAGTAGTCAACTACACTCTTTTGATCATCATACTTGAAGTTTATCTTCAGATGCACCAACTATTCAAGGGTTGATTGCTCAAGGCTTTGTACATCAATGTTGCTAACCAGTGTGGTTACAACATGATTTCCCTTCAAGAACTCTAGATTGTTGTTCTCAGAGATTCTCATTTCTGTAATCCCTTCTATGTGAGTCAAGGGTTGCTAATTTGTTTCAAGTCTGTGCTTTAATGCAGCATTTACATACACAGTTCCTAGAATTCTTAACATATGTATGAAATAGCAGCAGTCACCCTTACATAGCTCATCTTGTATTGCTGGGAATGTCTTGGTTTTCATGAATGATGCCTATGATGGATGAAGCAGCTTGATCTTAACAGGATCAAATAATCTAATATCATCTGCCTCTTTTCCTTCAAGCTTTCTCTCCAGCACTACTTCAAAGTGTGTCTCATCATAATACCATTTGGTGATGGGATGCTGGTATTGATTGCCATCTACCTTTTTCATGATCAGCCTCAGATCAGATGGCCTAAGTGGGTAACTAGACCTCTCAAGAATATCAGGGTCAATCTCTGAAGAAGATTCTTCCCTGACTTCCTTCTACTTGCTTATTGAAGCTTGTTCTTTTCTCAGCTTTGCTATATGAAGTTTGTCTTCTCTGTCAGCTTTTGCTTTCATTTCTGGGTAGTTTCTGTTCATGTAAGCTCTATGATAGAAGTCTCCCCTGGGATTATTTGTGTGATTGACCATCCTCAATTGCATTAGGTCCAATCTGTCTTCATAGCTTAGAATTCCTAGTTCGGATATGTATGATAAGTACTGAACAAGTCCAGATACTCTCTTGATAAGCACAGCATCCCAAACTTTATCATATTTCCATGCCACAATCTTTCTTTCATTAGCATCTGCTGTGAGAGTAATTCTGTCATACAGCTTGACAAAATTGGTTTTCTCTATGATCATCTCCCAAACCTCATTGCCTTCGGGCCATAGCCTATGAGGCATAAATTGTCTTGGTTCTTCGATCTCATGAAGTTCAGGAGGAGCTTGATGATATGTAGATAGAGAAGTTGCAGGATGTGGTTTGAAGATCTGTGGCTTAAGGGCATTTGCTAGCATGTTATTGTATATCTCATTAGCCATTTCTTTCATTTGTGTTATTGTTCTTCCTGCATATGACCTGTTGGAATTCTTGTGTGACTCAACCAGCTTTTCACCTAGGAGTAGGTCATCTTCTCTATTTGAGTATCTTTTGGTAAGTTCTTCTCAAGTTCTTGTCTGTCTTTGATCTCCTTGTACCTTCTGTATGTTTGCTCTTGTTCATTTACATGACTTCTTGAAAGTCTTTGAGCAAGTCTTTAACCTCAGACAGGTTAAGATGAATGAACGAATCATAAGGAAATCCTCTTATGGTCAGCTCTATTCCCATTATTGTTTCTGGATCATCAGTAAAGAGCTCTTGAATGTTTTGCATTATGTCCTGCTCATCCCTTTCTTCTTCTTCTCATCAGAATCAGTGAGGATGATAATAGGAATTTGTTGTTCATCTGATTTATCTATCTCCCCCTCTTCTAGTATAGATGCTTTGGATGATGATTGAGGAGCATCTAACTCAATTGGTTCAGCCTTAACCTTTAGAAGCTTTAGAGGAGATGATCTTGGTTTTTCTTGTTCACTCGTTACTTGTTTTCCTTTGAGTGAGGAAGAGAGATATGTTTTCTTCCTTTTCCTTTCATAGGTTCTGAAAGGAGGTTCAGATGATGATGATTCTTGATCTTCTAATGATTCTTTGAAAGATTCACCGAACTGTCTGATCAACTCTTTTTGCTTGTCTGATAGTGGCTCGTGAGGAATATCACCAAATTCTTAAGAAATTGGATCAGTAGTATGAAAATGTTGTCTCAAGATGGGTGAGTAGTGAATATTCTCAAAAGGGTTAGCCTCACTAAATAACTAATCCATTGTGTATGTTTCTTCAGGAATGATCAGTGTTTGTCTTGTTTGTTCAGCTTGAAGTTGGCTTGGTTTAGTTTCACTTGTCAACTTCTCTTGACTACTCAGATCTTCATCAAGATCTGCAGAATATTCTTCCTTAATTTGCTGCAAGTCATTAAATTCAAGCTCTCTGTTAAGTATTTTGATTTCTTCAGATTGAGCTTCTATAATCTTCTTTAGCTCATCATTTTCTTGTTATTTAGTAATTGCCTGATTTCCCCAATACTCAATCTCAGTATTTGCAATAAGGAGTTCATTATCTTTCTCCTTCAATTTCTTCTTTGTTTGGCTGGGTTGCTGTTCAACTACCTTTACAATAACCTTTTGAGCCTTACGACCTGAACTGAGCTTGTCAATCTCCTTGTCTTTCTCTTTGATTCTTTCTTTGAGCTTCTTTGTTCTTTGATTTGATCTTTCAATAAGTTTGTTGTATTCAGTAAATAGAAAGACCTTGGAGTGCTCAATATCATCTTCTGTGAGCATCTCACTGCTTTGTGCCACAAACTCAGAAGCAGGAGCAGTTTGTTCAGGCTCGGATTCAGGCTCAGTAGTAGGAGCTGAAATTTCAACATCTTCATGCTCTTCTGATTGTTGGGCAAGGGCTGAATCAATATTCCTCAGAAGGGATGATAGTTTTTGTTGGTCATAAAGGTTTTGGCTATGTGATGGTGATAGTGAGTGTGTTTGATCAGGGCTGAATGATTGTGGTGGTGAGATTGGATGTTCTTGCTGTATGGTATAGGGACTGAATGTTTGAGGACTGTGTGATTATTAAGGTGATATTGGTGGTTCTGGATGTATGTCTTGGGCTTGAATTAATGGTGCTCGCTCAATGATTGGTTCAGGTTAGATGATGGGTTCAGGTTGGATGATGGGTTCAAGTTGGATGATTAGTTATGGAGGAATTATAGGTTGAGGTTGAATAATAGAAGCTGGAGGATTTGCTTGTTGGAATAACATGAATGGTTCCTCTTGTCCTGGAATTCTAAGAAATTCCTCAGGAACCGGGATGTTGTGATCAATCATGTGAGGAGGTCCAGGAATCTCATCTCCTTGATAAATGTTGGATCTAATCCTGTTGAATACTAGCTCATTCAATTGAACAAGATGTAGAATTGCTCCTTCTCTTGCAATGTTTGGTAACACGTCATCTAAAATCATTTGTATAAATCTTGGATACATCAAAAACTTGTTCCTCACCTTAGTGATGTTGTACACTAGACCATTTAGAATTTGAGCAGCAAAGTTGAATGGTCTTCTAGCAATGATGCTAGCTAATGCACATGAAGCTCTTAAGGATGTAGTATCCCATCCTGTCTTTCTGTTTGTCATTATTTTCTGATATGTGTGCGTCAAAAACCTAAAGTGTGAACTCTTATATGATTTCTTGATTTGCATTCTGTCAATGTTTCCAGTGTATCCAATTTGCCTAAACACATGTAATACATAGAGTTCATCAAACTCAACTGGGCCTAAACCATCTTCTTCACCCAATTGTAATATTCTTCTAACGACTTCTTCAGAGATGATGACTTCTTGATTGTGCACAGTAGATATGACTACTTGCTGATCATCAATCTCTTCCAAGTGTGCATTGTTCCAAAACTGGACAATATGATCTTCATAGATGTCTGGTCCAGATGTCATTGCATGTACAAGACTTGTTTGTCTGATGGCTTGGATCATATCTCTATAGCTCACTGACCTTGGTGAGTCAGGATCAAGGAATGCACATATATTGTGATCCTTCACAAATACTAAGTCAGCCATATCTGCAATAAAGATATTAAGTGTTAGTATTGTGTATGGACATAAAAATGTAATGATGTAAAGATGATCATTGGATGTGTTATGAGATGATGAATGATATATTCATTCATTTGTGTGTGTATCATCTATTCAATTTGCCAATTTAGCCATTTTGACCTTATTAAAAGTCAATTGTTTTGTCAAACTCTAATCAAGCAATCTTTGATTGTTTTAACTTGATTTAAATCAAAGTTTGTGAATTTGAGTTAGTTTATAATCAACAAGTTGAGTTAAACATCCCATATTCATGTAATTGATCTCATATTATATCAAATTTGAAATTTCAGTTTGACTATGAAAATTCAAACAAGACCATTTAATGCATATTCAACCCAAATGCATTTAATGTTGTATGATGGTTGCTGTCACAATTTAACTGAATTTTCATGTTTGTTTCATTAGTTTGAACATGTTTGTTAAGTTATAACACATTTTGAACAACATTTAAAATTTTAAAAGATCAAAATTCAGTTTTGTACAAATTTTGACATGAATGTTCTGTTTGAGTATGAACCCGATAAACACTTAATCAAAATTCATCAAATAATCAGTTCAAACACAGTCGACAATGATGATTTATCACTACTCTAGTGTCTGATTTTGATTTAAAACCTCAAATGATTCAAATTTTGATTTTAGACTGATTTTGATTTAGGTCAAACAATGTGTGAATCTCAAACCCTTAATAGAATGATTTTAAGAATGATTGTTGTTATAAATCATGTTGTTTTACCTAATCGAAGATGAATTTGTTGTTTAACCGATCAGATTTATGTGATGGATGAATAGGGGTACGAGGGTTTTAAGAAGGGTTTTAAAATTTACTAATTTCTTACTTTCACTCGTGGTGAAATGAAAAACTTACAAGTGTTTACTATATATACGACGGTCATTTTGTTTTGTCCACTGTGTATACAGTGTGTTCTGAAAGACGACTTAAATTTCAAATTTAAGTGTCCGCTGTGAGTACAGTGTCCGCTGTGGGCATATTGTCTGCTGTGGACACAGGGTCCGCTGTACAATTTTATTTGTACGCTGTGGACCCTCACAGTGTGTACTATTCAAATAGCGGATGAACAAAACGTTCATGCACTGTGACTGTTTCCAAAGCGGATGAACTATTTTGTTCATGCGCTGTAGACACTTGTATATTTTGTTTGATTAATTCACAGTGGATGAGCATTTTGTTCATACGCTGTGACTGCTTTCATAGCATATGAACAATTTTGTTCATGCGCTTTAAAACTTGTGATTTGTTTGAACATGGTTTGATAAAATTCACAGCGAATGAATACTTTGTTCATGCGTTGTTATTGTTTCCAAAGCGGATGAATACTTTGTTCATACGCTGTCAACACTTGTCTGATTTTCAAAATTTGTTCACAACGGATGAAATATTAACCATTCGCTGTATGAACAGTTGTAAAAATTTCAAAAATTTTAAGAAAACTTTTGAATGTTTTGATTGTTTAAAAACCTTAAAAAAATGTTTTTCAACATAACTTTAAAATGTATGTTAAAATATTGAAATTTTAACAATTCAATATATGGATGATAAAAATGTCACTCACAAGCAGTATTATGCATATGTATGTGTGTCAAACTGATATGTTTGAGTGCTGGCTTGACTTGTCTTTATGTAAAATTTCAAACTTTACATTTTTAAGTTTTTATGAAGAATGCACATGTTCTTCTGACTTTGTTATTTTCATGTTCAAATTCTCCCCCTAGATTTTTGCATATTTATAAAACTTTTACAAGCTATCAAAAATTTGAGACATTGTGAATGGAAATTCATCAAAGTCCAATTTGATTGCTTGTATGATATGAACTTTTAGAAAGATAATTATTTATCTAACTAAAGATGTGTGATTCTCAGAATATTGCATGAATCAATACACATAACATGAGATCATACTAGTCTTAAGTCCTCATAGAGTTGTTTGATATAATTTAAGAATAGACATAGACTAATACAATGTTGATTGCAGATATTTGGATCCACTTAAACTCATGCATGGTGTTAATGATTTATTGAAACAGTGAGTGATTATCATGTTTTGGGTATATTTGGATGATATGTATGTACCCCACTTCTGATTGTATGTTAAAATCAATCCTCCTCAAGATATACTATCAAGCACTTTCAATACTTATGACCTAGTTACTTAGGAGTATAAATGCTCAATTTGATCCTTTTGATTGATCCTCATTAGGATTCTTTTGTTACTTCACTTTGGAAGGTGATCCTCTTTAGGATTCTTTTGATTGTTCATCCCTAATGGATGCGTTCCTTATTGGGAATCTTTTTGGATCAATTGTTGGTCATTCAGGTCTGTGCTTAGCACAACAAAGAATGCCATAATGTACTCCAGATCTATGATAATCATAATAAAGGAGACAATTGTATGATTGAGCAATTTATATATTGTTTCACTTGATGTACTATAGTTACTTTACCAGTAATCCTTATTGGATAGACCAATACTTACCATAAATCAAGATGTGTTATTGACCACACAATCATGATCATTTAGTTCTTTACTATTGTATGTGATGTTATGCGTTCCATGCTGAGCCTATCCACATATCAAACAAGGTATTGTCAGTCTTTATGAGTGGAAAATGACTCTAGAGAAGAAATAATCTAGTGTACTATCATTTCTCATGTATGGTTATGCAAGATCCTAAAATGTTTGTTATTTGAAGAACATGATTTGATGTTTGATAACTTGATTTTGTAAGACACTAGCTTGTTTGAAAGTTAGGATTGTGATAACAAATCAAGCTTGTATGAGTTAAAGTTTTGAAAACATTACTTGTTTTATTCATAGTTGATCATACCAAGTGACTGAATTAAAAAGTCAAATCTTGTGAAAGCAAATGATTTGGTAAAAAGATCAGCCAACTGGTTGTCTGTATGAACTTTGATCAACTGTATCAGACCTTTTTCTGAGCAGTCTCTCAGAAAGTGATATCTGATTTCTATGTGTTTAGTTTTTGAATGTTGAACTGGATTGTCAGTAATGAACATGGCAGCAGTATTGTCTATGTGTATTTGTGTTTTAAGAAAATTAAATCCATAGTCAAGCATTTGGTTTTGAATCTAAAGCACTTGAGAACAGCAAGCAGAAGCAGCTATGTATTCTGCTTCAGCTGTTGACACAGATACGTTTGTTTGTTTCTTGCACTACCATGAGATCAATCTTGATCCAAGAAACTGACAACCTCCTGAAGTGGATTTTCTGTTGTGGTTGCATCCACCATAATCACTGTCAGTGTATGCATATAAAGAAAAGTCTCCATATTTGGGATACCACAAACCAAGTATTGGTTTGCCTTTCAAGTATCTAAAGATTCTCTTTACAGTATTTATGTGTGATTCTTTTGGATCTATCTGATATCTTGCACATATGCACACTGCATACATGATGTCTGGTCTACTTGCAGTTAGATACATTAAGGAACCTATCATTGATCTATAAAGTTTTTGATCAACTGATATTCCTTCTGTGTCTGGTCCAATCTTCAAGCTAGCTGCAAATGGTGTTTTGCTTGATGTGTAGTCAGACATGTTGTATTTCTTCAATATCTGATGAACATACTTGCATTGGTTGATAAAAATTCCTTCAGGTGATTGGTTCACTTGTAAACCTAAAAAGAAGGTTAGTTCTCCCATTGAACTCATTTGGAATTTTGATTGCATAAGGCATTCAAATTCTTTACAAAGTTGTATGTTTGTGGATCCAAAGATGATGTCGTCCACATAGACTTGAACCACTAGCAAGTCTTGTTCTTTCTTGTTTAAGAACAGTGTCTGATCTATTTTCCCTCGGGTATACCTATTTAGTAGTAGAAACTTTGATAAAGTATCATACCACTTCCTAGGTGCTTGATGAAGACCATATAGAGCCTTTTTTAGTTTGTAGACTCTATGAGGGAATTCTAGATCTTCAAATCATGGTGATTGAGCAACATATACCTCTTCATCTATCTTTCTATAAAGGAATGCACATTTTACATCCATTTGAAAGATAGTGAAGTTTTCGTATGAGGCATATGCAAGGAATATACGGATGGCTTCTAGTCTAGCTACAGGAGCAAAGATGTCATCATAATCAATGACTTCCTCTTGAGTATATCCTTGAGCAATAAGCCTTGCTTTGTTCCTAATGACAATTCCTCTGTCATCTGCTTTGTTTCGAAAGAGCCATCTTGTTCCTATGGCATACTGTCCCTCAGGTAGATCAACCAATGACCATACCTCTTGCTTCCTGAATTGCTGTAGTTCCTCCTGCATTGTTTCTATCTAACTATTGTCTTTAAGTTCTTCATTGATTTTTTTGGGTACAATGAGTGATAAGAAATAGGAAAACAACCAAATGTTTATGGTTTCTAATTGACTTCTTGTCAGACGTGTATTAAGGTCACCTATGATGTTTTCTAAAGGGTGATCTTTGTGTAGCCTTGTTATTGCAATCTGATCAACAGGAATTGTTGAATCAAGATTGTGGAAGGTGTGTTCTGGTGTGGTAGGATTTGTAAGGGTATTTGTGGTTGTGTGACATTCTGGTTGTGTTGTCTCATTGAATGTTTGAGGGGAATCATGAAAGAAATCTAGGATTTCTTCTTCATGATGTGTGTCTGGTAGGGAATGATAATCATCATCTTCGTCAACAGTGTGTAGATGGTTTGTTGTTGGGTGATTGGATGGTTGGTTTTGCACATGTGTTGAGGAAGATGGTGTTAATGTGGGTGTTTCATTGGATGTCTTTGTTTGTTCTGGAGGAGGTGTAACTGTTGTACTTGAAGGAGATGTTATGGGTCTCCTTGGTGGATCAGCAGTTAGAGGAACATCTATTGTTGTTAGTGGAGGTACCATTGGATATTCAATGTCTTCTTTGGTGCTTTATGAAAGTGTGTTCATTAAAGATCACATCAGTAGTTTCTTCCACAATATTAAGTCTTGGATTGTATACTCTATATGCTTTTGAGCTTGCAGAATATCCAATAAAGAATCCATTATCTGCTTTTGGATCAAATTTGGATAATTGTTCTCTAGTGTTTAACATTGAGACAGAACATCCAAATGCTTTAAGTAACTCTATAAAAGGTTTTCTTTTAAACATTAGTTCATATGGAGTTTTGGAATGTTCTTTTATTATTAATGTTCTGTTCTGTATACAGCAAGCTGTATTGATTGCTTCTGCCTAAAAGGAGATTGGCAACAGAGAGTTGGCAAGCATGGATCTTGCTGCTTCTATTAATGTTCTGTTTCTCCGTTCAGCTACTCCATTTTGCTGAGGAGTTCTTACTACATTGAATTGATGACTTATGCCTTTTTATGCACAGAAAGAAAAGATAGTTTCATTCTTGAATTCAGTACCATTATCACTTCTGAAAGATTTAACTTTAAGATCCAATTGATTTTCAATCTTAGTGATAAATGTTTTGAGTATGTTTGATGTTTCTAACTTGTGTAATAGAAAGAATACCCAAGTAAATCTAGAGTAATCATCTACTATAACAAGACAATATTGCTTCTTTCCTATGCTTAACCCTCTATTCCTCTGTAGAAATCTCTTTGATCTATAAGCAATCATAGCCATTGACCATTGTAGATCCTTCTCTTCAACCATGTCTGGAGGAAGTTCATCCAAGTCTTGTTGAATGATTTGAGAAGGTGTGAGGTTGGCACCAAGATAAGCTTCAAAACTTGTTGAAAAGGCTGCATAAGCTGCCTTTTACTCTTCACTTTGAAGAATGATTGTGAGAGCATCCATTGGTTTGTCAAACTTGTGTATGTTTTGTGACCTTGTCTGTTGTTGTTTGCTTGAACTTGAAGCATGATGATGTTGATTGTGTTTGCTTTGAGGTGTTGTTTCATGAGATCCATGAACTCAGTCTTCTTTGACTTTTGTTTGTTATTGGATGACTCTGGTGCAGAGAAGAAAGATGTCTCACTAGTGTCTAGAAATTCTTCATCTTCATCCTCACCTGTGTTTGTTAGAAAAGCATTGTCTGTATGTTGAAGTTCCTTGAACTTGTATGCTTCCACATGTCTGATAGTGTTGATGTTTCTAGATTTTTCATCTAGTTCTAGTGCTTCTACCTTAGCAACTAGAGAGTCCAAGGATAATGCTTCCAAATCTAGAGTTGCTTTCATCAGAGACACTGACTGAGTCTAACTCTCTGGCAATGTGTGCAACATCTTCTTGTTGATTTCAACAGATTCGTACTTGAGACCATAGACAATCATCTCATTAACCAACTGTATAAATCTGTGAAGTTGTTGGGGAATGGATTCTCCCTGAATGTGATGGCAAGTTTTATATTGGGTCCTCAACTTTTCCTTTTTAATTTCTCTAATTTCTTCACTACCTTCGCACATTGTGTAAAGAACTTTCCATAGTTCATTGGCTGTTTTGAAATGCTCAACCCGTGTTAGAATTTCAAATGGCAAGGTCATTGCCAATATACTGTATGCTTTCATGTTTGTTTTGACCTTTTTGAGTTCATCACCAGCTACGTTCTTTAAGCTAACTGGTTTTTGTGTGTTGTAATCTGGACCCAAGTTCACAGGGATATATGGTCCTTCTGTTATGGAAGTCCACAAGTCTGGGTCATGAAAAATTATCCAATTTCTAAACATAATTTTTCATTGTTTGAAATCAGCCTTATTTTTCAGTCTTGGTGGTTTGAGACCACTGTTTGTTCCAGACAATTCGTCGGACATGTTTGTTCTAATTTTTAACTTTTTGGTTTAAATTAGAATTAGTTAAAATATTTAGCTTGATGCTAAATTTGATTTAACCTAAAGTCACTATGTTTGTTTGTTAAAAATTAATTGTTAATTGTATTACCGAATAAAGGTAATTAATTAAATTCAATTTAATATGAGTACGAGGATGTTTCTCCTCGGTAACAGAATATAATATTCTGTTAATAAATGATGCACCGTGACTTTTGGTCAAAACCCTAAGAAAAAGTCAAAACCCTTAAACAAACAAAAGTTTTACTTTTAAAACTTTACTTTTTGGATCAAAAAGTAACTTTTCGTGAGATTTCAAATGAAGAATACTGTTCTTCTTTGAAATGGTTGATAAACACAAAAATAAATGCAAAAAGTGTATCATTGCTTGAACGAAAACTAGGGTTTTCTAGGGTTTGGTTGCGGCTGAAAATATGATAGAACAATACCTGTGTATTGTTGTATCAAAAATTCTTATAAACCGACAAGGTTTCTATGATTTTGTTGTGTTTATCGTTTCAAAACAATGAATGTATGATTTTGGAACGATTTTGTGAGCTCGATGTTAGTAAAAACACAGATTCTTCTTCAAAATGAGCAAAAACCGAAGATAAACTCTTGTTTTTCTGACATATCGAATGTATGATATTTGAAAAAGAAAATGAGATGATTTCAAGCTAAAAATGTGTGTTATGAAACTAATGAACAACTGAAATTGTTGTTTTTGATGATTGAGAGGATCGAAATCACTATTTGATTGAGCCAAGGCTTTGATACCACCTGATGAAACCAAAATTATGATAGTATAACAACTCTTAGTCTAGCATCTTGAACAAGAACTTTGTAAGAACAAGATTCAAGATAAGCTAGTTGGTTTCCCC
>BJCO01362180.1:0-12407 GCA_018326465.1 Flaveria floridana
TCAAACACTGCAATTTGTTGTTTCAATTTTCATATTAACTTAGACAAACACTGAGTGCTTTGATCACTGGGTGTGCTAGCAATGTTTGTTCTGTTAAGTTTAGGGGCGAAACTTGAACATTCTTGTAGGGGGCGGGGGCAAAATTATTTTTTTTAGGGGGACAAAGTCGAGTTTTATATAAAAATTTACACTACCGTGCCAAAAATTTACCCTACGCCCCCGGCCCCTTCAATCCTCCGCCATTGGTTAAGTTAGAGATGGGGTGCTATAGGTATACATATTACAACCATTACTTCCTAGATTTGAGTGCTGCGTTATGATAGGATGTTATCAGGGTTTAAAAAAAGGTTATGATGTAGGATTGTGGTATAGGGAGGAGTCTTGGTTTTGATTAACTATCCTTGTGAAATAGAACATCATGTGATACATTGTTTGTTAAAACTGAATGCGATCATCTTCTATTAACAACCATTGTTTCATGTATTTGATGTGCATTCAGTTTTTGACTGCTGTTTGACTACTGATGCTTGGGAACAAGATGATTATAAAAATTATGTGGGAAACACAATTAGTCAGCTCAAGGACCATCACCCTGATGCTTCCATCTTGATTTTTAATTTTGGTGGGAAAGAATCAAGCGAGATTGCATCTGCTTTGTCAGATTGTGACCTCACTATTATGGACTACCCTAAACAATATGAAGGTTGTCCATTACTCCCGGTAGAGGTTATCCACCATTTTCTAAGATCAAGTGAAAGCTGGCTTTCACTTGGGCAGCAAAATATTCTTCTGATGCATTGTGAGCGGGGTGGGTGGCCCGTTTTGGCTTACATGCTGGCTTCACTCTTGATTTACAGAAAACATTACACTGGGGAATACAAGACCTTGGATATGGTTTATAAGCAAGCTCCTCGTGAACTGTTACACCTTTTGTCACCTTTAGATCCTTTACCTTCTCAGTTAAGGTATTTACAATATGTATCAAGAAGAAATGTGGCTTCAGAATGGCCTCCATCGGACCGGGCACTTATTTTGGATTGTGTGATAATGCGGATGATTCCTGATTTTGATGGAAACGGTGGTTGCTGTCCTATTTTCAGGATTTATGGTCAAGATCCTTCCCTTCCTGGTGATAGAACCCCCAAACTTCTGTTTTCAACCCCAAAGAGGAGCAAGAATGTCAGATATTACAAACAGGCAAGATTCTTGTTCCACACCCTAGTTATGCATTTTAGGTTTGCTATCCTATTGATTGTCTTTATATTCGCCTTTATTTATTTGTACCTCATAATTTCCATTCAGTACTTCTTTGGCTCTTATGGATTTAGCATATTTGTTATAATGAATGGTCCTTTTAATTTAACCACCCTCTGATTTGTGCATGATATAAGTGCTTACGCAATGTTGCATGAAGTATCCATTGTGAACTTTGGGTAGGGAAGCATTTATTACTTTATTGATCTTCCAAGAAGCAATGTTGTTTGTCTATCTTTTATTTTTGCTCTTTAAGTTATAGTTGTAAGAACATACAATTTATATGTTAATAACACACTTTGAGAGTTAGTGTTTTTAACTAATATTATCTCACATGCACTTAATTATCAGTAGTTCTATCTGATGACCGTTCATGATTATCCTTGAACTCAGAAGAATTTACTTATTTAGTATATTCAAAAGAAATTAATGTCAAGAAACTGCACGTTTAACCTGCAGAATCCTATACCAATTATGCATAGCCACAAATGTCCAACTCTGATGCCTTATCTTGTGTGATATGTTAATCTGAATGTGGGTATTAATTATTTTTGATTTTAAGCTACTATCTCTTATTAAATCATTGCAGACAGAATGTGAACTGGTTAAAATTGATGTCAATTGCCATGTCCAAGGTGACATTGTGCTGGAGTGTATCAGTTTACATAATGATCTGGCCCGGGAAAAGTTGATGTATCGTGCCATGTTCAACACAGCATTTATCAGATCCAATATCTTAATACTTAATCGTGATGAGATCGACATACTTTGGGATGCTAAGGATCTATTTCCCAAAGAGTTCAGGGCTGAGGTCTGTTCACTATAAACTTTCCACTATACCATCCCAATGAAGCATCCACATTTATCACACACATATTTACATTACATATGTGTATATAACAAATATATATTTGGATGAAGCTTATTTTCTCAGATATGGATGCTGCAGCTTCTACGGTTCCATTAGATTTGGCTGGCTTTGAGGAAGGTGGTCTCCCGATAGAAGCATTTGATAAAATCCAAGAGATGTTTAATAGTGTGGATTGGCCAGACCCTAAAACTGATGCCGCCCTAAATGTTCTCCATAAGTTGGCTGCATCAGACATTGTCCACGAAAAAATGAAGGCAGTTCCTCGACAGTCTGGTGGAGAAAATGTTGATGACATGGCAAGAACACCACCACGGTCACCTTCAAATTCTGCTGTGAAGACACCTGTCATGCCCCAAAAATCTCTGGAAGTATCAGATATTAAGGTTAAATTTAAACTTACTCCACATTCTCATAGCCCATCAATAAAAGACGTTGGGGAAACTATAATTGAACCTTCTGCTCCAACACTCATTGAAACTCCACCCTTGACAAACAAAGTAGGCATTTCACTTGAACCTGCAGGATCTCTGTCAATAGGTCATTTAACTGAGTCTCCATCTCCACCCGCTATCCTACATCGTAGCTCATTGAAAAAGGACAAAACAGATCACAAGGTTAAATCTTCTCAATCCTTGTCTTCTCCAGTGGGCCCCGCAACCCCTGCATTGGAGGAGCAAACTGTTAGAACTGAAACAACTTCACCACTGCCAACGATGCCACCACCGCCAATGATGCCACCACTGCCAACGATGCCACCACCACCAACAGTTATGACAGTTGGCCCCTCTTCACCACCACCACCGCCGCCGCCACCACCAGTTACGAGAGTTGGTCTCTCTCAACCGCCGCCACCGCCACTGCCACCGGCAGTTACGAGAGTTGCTCCCTCTCCTCCACCTCCACCTCCACCACCACCACTGACAGTTACGAGAGGTGGTCCCTATGCACCGCCTCCGTCGCCACCGCTAGTTACGAGAGCTGGTCTCTCTCCTCCGCCGCCACCGCTAGTTACGAGAGCTGGTCCCTCTCCTCCGCCTCCTCCACCTCCACCACCACCGGCAGTTACGAGAGCTGGTCCCTCTCCACCGCTGCCGCCACCTCCACCACCAGTTATTAGAGCTGGTCCCTCTCCACCACCACCGCCTCCCCCACCTCGTCCTACAAGGGAAGGTACAAACAAAAGAATCGCGTCACCGCTGCCACCTCCGCCTCCAATGTTTTCTGGTAATGGAAATGTAACCACAGGTGTTGTCCCACCACCACCCCCACAAAGATCCGCCAATGTTGCTGGAGCTCCTTCTATGCCACCACCTGCGCTCAAGGGGCGTACTTTGTCAAGAACAAGTTCTTTAAAGAATCAACAATATAAGAAGCTGAAGCCTCTGCATTGGTTGAAGCTAACAAGAGCAGTACAAGGAAGCTTGTGGGCTGAGACACAAAAATCTGGAGAAGCTGCAAAGTGAGTTTATTCCTTCTTTTTCTTTTGAAAGTGCATGATGTCTCCCACTAACCGGTTCTTGATCATTTTACTTTCTTATGGTTCATGCATGTTAGGGCACCGGAGATTGATATATCAGAACTTGAGTCTCTCTTCTCAGCATCAAACCCGAAGTCAGAACAAGGGGATTCAAAACCAAAATCTCGGGCAGCATTAGCTAATAAGCCTGAAAAAGTACAACTGGTAAATATTATCTTCATCATATCTATGAATAGGTAATCTTTTTAATACATTCCGAATATACCGGTGCTTGTTTTTCTCTCTTGCAAATGTAATGGCCTTGCAATTCTTTGCACATAGAATTTTTATAATTAATTGCACATGTTGCAGATTGAGCACAGGAGGGCATATAACTGTGAGATCATGCTTTCAAAGGTCAAAATACCATTGAATGAATTGATGGTAAGGTCAACTTTTTATATTGAAGTTATGGAATTATTATTGTTGTAACTACAATTACACAAAGAATTGGGATTCTGTTCCATCTGCCAAAAGCAACTTAAATTTGGTCAGACACCCACCCCTGTTGTACCTGCCTACTTCATTTCTGTTATTACTATCTTTGTTACTGACTGGGCCGGTCACTCCTCAACCAACTAAGCCTAGTGCCACTCCTCCCCAGGAGACTTGCTAGAATATCTTGCATGGAGAGCAACCACCTTTAAATGGTTAAATGAATTCATAAACATCTTACCTGGCTACTTGTCAACTTGAACAAGTGCACAAGTGTTTATAATGTGTAATTGGATTTTTAATGGTCTTCCAATAGTGCTTAGTTTGTGTCACTTGGCAGGATCATGTCCTTGCGTTGGAAGACTCGGTAATGGATGCTGATCAAGTGGACAACCTCATAAAGTTTTGTCCAACAAAAGAGGAGATGGAGCTGCTTAAGGTAAACTGTTAGTTGAGCTGTTTAAAGGTTAAATGGCAGAATAAACCCTGATCTTGGGGGAAGTTGTAGTAAATCATCGATTTTTAGTTGCTGCGTACCGGGAATCGACATTTCATGCTTTTGCAATGTTTATCCAACTGCTACAGAATCGTTAGAGATGTTAAACGAAAGTGCATTGCACAATATATGTCATCAAGGAAGCTTTAGACACTGCAAGTTCTCAAGTTGTTTTGAAAATAAGAAAAAATCAACCTTAGAGTTTTTATAAAACCTCAAATGAATAGCATGTGACTTGTCCCTAAAACCCCGTGGATGCATGCTCCTGTTAAATGGTAGGTTTCGACTTTCGAATGTATCAGCGGTTTAAGGTGCAGCAATAAGAATAATTAAGCTTAAACGATTAATTTCAAAAGTGGAGATCTTTCTGCACACGTATCTATTTTGCACCAAGTTTAGACATTGTCCTGATTATGTTTAGTATATATCTATGATATTGTTCTTGAGGGTGGGCTGTTGGCAACGGGTAAGGTTACCGCTTTGTGACCTTGAGGTCATGGGTTCAAGCTTTCCTGGGCTCTACGCAAAAGCTGGAGCTAAGTCACCTCTGATATTGTTCTTACATTAGGTGTTTGTGATCCCTTTTATGTGAGATTATGCACTAAGAGCTTTTATTTGTTATAACTAATGGTTTTTGTGCTTAGGGATACAAAGGAGAGAAGGATAAATTAGGGAAATGTGAACAGGTTTGTAATACACATTTTGTCAGTTGGAACAAGTTAATATGAAGAATGTCTACAAACTAACTCAAACTTGATGGATGCATTTTGTATTATATCTGGAACAGTTCTTTTTGGAGCTAATGAAAGTTCCACGTACAGAATCTAAGCTAAGAGTTTTTTCTTTTAAGTTACAGTTCAATACACAGGTCAGATGACAGTTTTATTATATGTATTCTTTGCTTGTTATATAGGTTTGGATAATGATCTAACGGTTGAGATTTGTTTCCATTTAGGTTTCTGATCTTAGGAAGAGCCTAAACATAGTAAATTCGGCTGTAGAACAGGCAAATTTTCTTCATGGTACATTGATCTTGCAGGTAACCAGTAATGATATTATCCGTCAAAACTTATATAATTCATGTTTCTATCAGACCAGGAGTTCTGTTAAATTAAAGCGAGTCATGCAAACAATTCTTCAGCTGGGAAATGCTTTGAACCAGGGAACCGCAAGGGGTAAGTGCTGAAATTGAGTATTTATTTTATCGTCATATTATTTTTGCTATTGTGCTATTATAACATAGTAAATATTCATCTTCCAATATCATAATATATATGCTATGTATAGGTCTTTATGATGCAGTTTTGTTTTGTTTTTGGACTTACAGAAATAAGAATTTGGATTTGTTTTAGGGTCTGCTATTGGGTTCAGGTTAGATAGCCTCCTGAAACTTACTGATACACGTGCAAGGAACAATAGAATGACTCTCATGCATTACCTTTGTAAGGTACTCATTTCTTTTCCTTTGATAAGCTAAATAACCTTCAAAATTTAGTTTCAAGTGTATTAGTCATCTATGTATCACCAGTGATACCTAATGAGAAATTGACAAGTGGTGGAATGTTTTTTGTGTTTGTTTTCACTTTTGTTCATGGTAGCTCTGCTTGATGCTTGTAGGTGCTTGCTAACAAACTACCTGAAGTTCTTGATTTTTCAAAGGATCTTAGCAGTTTGGAACCTGCAGCAAAGGTAATCAATCTAGTTGGATATCTCACAACTTCTATGATGGAAGATTTTAAGTTTTGATTATTTGTGTCCAGATTCAATTGAAATTCTTGGCAGAGGAAATGCAAGCAATTAGCAAGGGGTTAGACAAAGTTGCCCAGGAATTGTCAATGTCCGAAAATGATGGACCCGTGTCTGAACATTTCCGCAAGGTAAGGAAAGCTGTTTGACCTGTTTTCTTATTTGACTTGATAAAGATAAAACATAGCCCATAGCAGCCCATTATAGGTAAGTAGGTCGAAACTGCCACCTACTGATATAAGTATTTAAGAATAAGTTATTTTTTTGTGATGATGATGAAAAGAATGATAAAATTTGTATCGGTAAATAATTTGGTTTCTATTGGGATTTGGGTAGGCTTTGAAGGAGTTCCTTCGTTCAGCGGAAAGTGAAGCAAGATCATTGGCTTCTCTGTATTCTAGTGTGGTATGTCTTGTATTTTCCCTTTAATCAACAAATACTTGGTTTAAAGATCTTAAATTTGTAAGCAAAGGAATGAAGTATCCTATGCATTTATAGGGTAAAAATGTGGACGCTTTAATTATATACTTTGGTGAGGATCCAGCCCGTTGCCCATATGAGCAAGGTATTTACAAATTCACATTTAAAACACTGATAGTTTGTAATACAACATTTTATATGACTTGCATTCTATATTCCCATATTACTTTCAGTCGTTACAACATTGCTGAAATTTGTGAGAATGTTCAACCAAGCAAATGAAGAAAATGCCAAACAATTAGAGGTGGAAAAAAAGAAGGCAGAGAAGGAAGCCTCAAATGAAAAGTTGAAGCAAACTCGGTCTGATATCAAGTCAGAACATGCAATACCACAATCTCCTGTAAAAAGTGGCAAATAAATTTTTTTTTATTCGGCAGAGCTTAAAAGGAATCATGGAAATATGCAAGCTTTCTGAGGTTCCAGATTGTATATTTAAATAAATGTACAGTCGTGTAGTTTTTCCAGCAACATACAGAGCTCAGGTATTTCAGTTGAAGGTTAGTCTCAAACATTTTTCTGCCATTTAAGTAGTGGCTGACTTTTCAGGTCAAGGGGATGACAATTCAGAAACTTTAAATACTAAAGTGGAAACAAATTATCTAGGTGTATATAAAATTTTTCAAGAATTTAGAGGTGGCAAAATGGGTGGGCAGTGGGCTAGTTAACAAGCCAAACACGTAATTCTTTTATTTTTTTATAAATAGTTAGTCTGTCAAATATAGTTACAATACTTTTATTATCTTAAGAATACTTCAACTTTTGGAAATGATTTAGGAGGTTTATGCCTTAAAATTATGCTTTACGCCACTTCCAACCCATTTGACCCGTTTTTACTTGGTTCGGCCTGGTAAAGATAAAAGATAACCTGGCATGATGTCGTATGTGGTTTTTTTTAACTTTTTTCAGGAAATGAAATCATTTGGCACAACCCATGTTATGTTTTAGATTGAGATGAATATTTGACCTCGAGAGTCAACCAATCGACATCACTTTCATTCCTTTGATGTGGTTGCATCTTTTTACCAATTTCGTCTAATATTTTCTGCAGAATTAGAGCAATTTTGCGCAGTCGACAGCTTGTACATATTCAAGAAAATTGGGTTGTAGTGAAGGTAAAACATGGTCTTCCTTTTTCTGTTATACTGGAAACGTGAAGTTATAGTGGCACTTGATACAAAGAGATGATGTAGCATACCCACAAACACTGTTTTTGCTTAGTTATAACATACGACTATTGTCAAGGTTTTGATTTGTTTGAAGTGATTTCAATGTTCTGAAACTCAGATGAGTCATTTGGTTCAAAGAAATAAACCGAGTTATTTGGAACTCAGTTGAGATAACATTGTAATCATTCAGGAACCGAAAGAAAACCAATTATGCAGAGAAACGGATATAAAGCACTTATGCACAGTGCATAAAAGACGACTAAAGTAGTAGGAGAGAGAAAATAGAATGGTTAGATAGCAGTCATAAGGATCACATTCAAAACACTATACATAAATGTATTAGTAAATTCTAATGAACCTTTATATGTTTTTGTCTATATTTTGATATCTTAACAAGTTAATAAACCTGTTTCTCACAAATAACTGCTCTGTAATTTTTGGGTTTTATTTTTGCTCATAAAGTCTGTATAAAATGTTTGTTTGGGTGCATAATATTGTTTTCTTTTGTGAACAAACTTTAATGAGTAAATTAATATTCTAGTTACGTGGGAACAAATTAAAAAATTTGTACTTATGCCACATGTTTAAATACATATATAATAAAACGCAAACCCACACCATAATGGATGAAAACTCGGATATGCAATGAAAAAAGTACAGTATAACTAATTAAAATCAAGATAAAAAGTTTAGTAAGGACACTACAAAATTAGAATTCTTTTAGCATATATAACAAATATCGATATTTAAAAAGTTGCTATATAGCTGATAGAATACTTTTGCATTAACACTCGGAATGAACAATTAAAAATAATTTTATTTGAAAATACAACCAGAAAAAATGCAAGTATAACTATGATTGTATCGTCAACGCGTTAATGAGTTGTTTTTATCATTTACTTGATATTGTAGATATCATCAATGTCTTATATGTTTATTATGTTAAATATCAGTTTATTGTATCATATGTTTGATATCATCTGTTATATGTATTCATCATTATGTTTTATGTTTTAGATTATTTTGTATAAGTCTATTATTGCTTGTATAGATTATATAAACTTGTTATTTGTTATTGTGTTTTATAACTAGAAGTACACAATGATATATACTTTTACCAATGTATTTCTTAAATATCATAGTGTTGAAGATAACATAGTGTGTTATTTTTATCATTGTTTTCATAGATTATATAAATTTATTATTTTCTATCATTGTATTTTATAATTATAAGTACACAATTATGTTATTTCACTAATGTATTTTTCAAAACTCATATTGTTTAAGATAACACAATAACGATTAAAACACACAATAAGATATTGTGTTATTTTATCATTGTTTTTAATGTATTAAATTAATTAGTTGTTAATTTTGTTATTGTAATTTACATAGTATAAATACATAACAATGTTATTCCACTATTATATGTTTTTAAAATTCATCATTTAAAAAAAACACGACAGTATTAGAAAAGAGAAAAATAACTAACAAAAAGACACAATGAACTGAATAAAGACACAATGACAGGTAGTGAATTGCATTAAGAAGATTGATCACTGAAATTACTTGTTACACCTTTTAGTTTTAAGAGCCTTTTTATTTGAATCTTTTTCTCCAAATCAATAAAATCCCTACTTTGTGTTTTTTTTCTTTTATTGCAATTTTACATTTAAATCTCTAAAGATTTTTTGAAACTAACCATAACACTTTCTCTCTTTATTTTTTTTAAATTATTACGTACTCATTTTTTTTTAGTTTTATACTTAAGCCTCCGAGTTATGTCAAATTTACATTTAATCACATGAATTTTTTTAAATTTTATACTTAAGCATTTGAGTTATATCAAATTTTCTTTTAATCAATTTACAATAGAACTCGTTTTGCACGTAATCTTTTTTCAGGTGGTTAGTACTAAAGTATAAATTATCAGAATTAAATATTTCAACCTTTATAATCCCGCTGCATAGCACGGGTCATACCCACTAGTATTATATAACATGTATCAGCAACTTTCGACAGACTTACAATGTATATAAAAAATTGAGAGAAATGCTATTAACATTTAGAAAATAACTGATAATTTATGTAGGATGATTAAGTTAAAATATATAAAGTAGCCTGTTATAATTAAGAGTCGACGGAATATACGACTAAAATTATTCTTGTTTTAATTTCATAAACAATGTTTTAGTTAATGGATATTGTGATCTATAACTTGATATCGTAGATATTACTCAGAAAACTCAAGGGGCTCTAGACTCTTAATAACCAATTTTATGGAATTTCAAAGGCTCTAAGTAACTCATTTCATTTACTTGTAGTTAAAAAAATTTCCTCTATAAATACCTTGTAATCTTTTGTATCTTATTCATATCAATCTCTTATCTTTTATCAAGTAATATTAAGTGTTCATAAAAATAACATACTGACATGGGTGGCGGAAAAGGTGGTGGTGGTGGCAGTGGCTCTGGGAGCAAAGGCGGTGGCGGTGGCAAAGGTGGCGGCGGTGGCAAAGGTGGTGGTGGTGGAAATGGGTCTGCCAAAGGAGGCTCTAGCGGTGCTAAAAGTGGTGGAGGGTCGGATTCCATGAAGGCACCAGGTGGTGGGGGAGCATATATATCAAGGGTCGGTTTTGAGAGTAACCCGAAAGGGTACTTTGATGCGCTTCATGGTGCTTCCAAGGATAAATGAGTCGTTTCTTATGTAACAAGGCTAAAACTGTCGTTTCGTAATTTATCTTAAATAAATATATATGTTATCCTACCTTTTATATATGTTTTTAAAAATTATTTATCAAATGCAATGTCATTAATTAAAAATAATAATTATTAATTACACATTTAGATAATAAGAGGTAAATAGATGAATACACTCCACACTAGCTAGCTAGATGAATTTAATTATATACCATTGGTTCTGTTTGTGACAAGCGTCTAAGTGTTTGGAGTTGAAGAAAATTTGTTTATTATTTGATTAGTAAGTGAGATGTTAGGTTTAGAAAGAATTAACATTTAAAAGTTTCATGTTTAATAAGTTGATATAATATATTAAGATTAAAATCAATAAATGTTTAAATAAACAAAAGGGAGTCATGAGACTAGTAGAAAAGAGTTTAATGCAAAACACTAGTATCATAGAAACCAATATACTTCCTCATATCATGTCAATAGTTTCATTTTAATTCGTGTAAATTAACGTATCTAAACTTGTTTAAGAACGCATAATCAAGGGTAAACGTTGATTACTGGCATAATTTCTTACATAAAATTTTATGAAAACATAAAATCTCAGAAAAAGTAAGATCATATCTTATGATGGGGAAAAGTAACGACGAAGCAAAGTGCGTAGCGGTAGTGACAAGACCAACCACACAAAGCTATATAGAATATACGGTGAGACTGTGAGAGGAGCTACTAATGTAGCAAGAACAAGAGAAAAATAAATAAAACATAATCTATACATGTGTACAATGTGTTCTCGATGGAAGATGAGAATAAAAAGAGAAAAAAGTCGTCACACAAAAAATATAATAAGAAAGATAACAGACAACCAATCAAGATTAGATTGCAAAAGAAGCAGAAAAAGAGATATGAATGGAGAGGACAGGGAAATTAAAAGGACAAGAATACAAGATTTAAATAAATTTGTTTCTCGTTATAAAAAAGTAATGAATTTTTACATAAAACGACATTAAATATTTTATAATTAATTATCTCCTTAATGGGTTATTTTGAACATTAATTAATTTGATATAGTAGCAATTACTCAGAAAACTCAAAAGGTTTTAGTAACTAGTTTTACACTTAAGCAACGAGCACAATTATTGATAAGAAAAATAACATATCAACCATGGGTGGCGGAAAAGGAGGCCGCGGTGGAGCGGGCGGCAAAGGTGGCAATGGCAACGACAAAGGCGGTGGCGGTGGTGGTGGAGGAACCAGGTCAGCTAAGAATATTTTGATGGCCTTCGTGGTGCTTCTAAGAATAAATTAATCATCTCGTGTAGAAATTGATGAGAGCTAAAGTTTTCGTTTCGTATATATCATAAATAGATATATACTTTCTTTCATTTCCTCTATTTATTTTTGTTTTTAATTTCAGTATTATGTGCAAACTGTTTCTCAAAATATACTTTGAGTAGTCGATCAGTTATCAAACTAATGCCATGATAATCATTAAAAGTAGTTATTTATTAATCTTACAATCTCAAAACCTAAAACTCAATATATTAATTAAACTATCTTTTTCTTTAATTCTAAGAACTTATAACTTCAAAACCCAAGAATTCCATTCATGATTAGTATCTAAATATTTTAAGTTTGTTGAGAAGTATGTAAGAACAAGTTTCGGGTTATTAACTTATTATGAACCTTTTAAAGGATAATTTTTAACCACATAGATCATCATTGGGTGCATTCTGTATCTATAATTAAGTATACT
>BJCO01362181.1:0-11743 GCA_018326465.1 Flaveria floridana
CCTCTCGCACCCAAAGCGAGAATCATGCCACTAGACCAAATGCCCTGTTGTCAACTACCATCTTATTTTTATTTTTATTTGTGCTTTTTAAACCTGAACTGTTGCTGGTTTGCTTTAATTCCAAGTAATATGTTGAAATCTGACATCATCATATGGTTTGCTTTAGGTCCAAATAATATGTTGAAAACTAACATTATCATAAGGTTTGCCTTAGTTCCAAGTAATATGTTGAAAACTAACATGATCATATTGTTTGCTAGTTACAAGTAATATGGAACTTGTTGTTACATGTAACTACTAGTCCTGATTAAAACCTAGTATCTTGTTGATGGTAGATTTATAGATTCAGACCTGCATTCCATGATATATGTCAATGTTAGGAACTGAAACTTTCTATTAGATGAAACGAGGAAATTACAGGATAGTCGGCCCGATTCGAGAGGGGCTAGTCTACAATTAGAAGGTACACGAACCTAACTTTGATAAACAAAAACATAGACACCTATTACAGAGAAAACACTACTACTTAATACTAAAACTAGAGCAGTTATCCCACTCCCTGGTTTCGTGGAACCACTCCCCATCTCCTATATTTTTGAATACTTACCCTCCATTTGTTTTCCTTCTGATCAACAGATGACCCAACCTGGATTGACCCAACAGTGGTTACACGTTTGTATCAGTCAACTTTGACTTGTTAATAATAAAAGACACTTGTTAAACATTTATAAACATGAAAGAGAAGATAGCGAAAGGCAGTACTTATAGATGAAATGATGAATAAATATGTTGATCAAAGGTATATGTACATGTAAAGTAGTTCAAATGATAGTTAGTAACTTGGAGAACCAAAAATTGTGCATTTCCATTACAGGATTACCTTGACATGCTGGCTAGTGATTGTTGAATCTGGTAATGTTATTACAACTAAAAATCTGGACAAAGAGTAGTAATGTTACATTTGCCTAATCTGGTAATGAAGTTGCATCTGCTTATGATGCTGCATATAAGTAATCTGCCCATGATTTGAATTTATTGAGAATCTTTTCTGATATACAAGCACCTTTAGTGGCATATAATATCTTTTTATGTGTTTGATTGTTTTCAAAAAGAGTCTTGAATTTTTTTTTGAATATAACAAGAGTCTTGAATTGACTTTATTGATATAAGTAGAAAAATATAAAATTCCAAAAATAGAAGCAGTCAAATAAGTTCATATAAATTGAGTTGATTTTACCAAAATAAATGGGGCATTCCGAGAATCGAACTCGGGACCTCTCGCACCCAAAGCGAGAATCATACCACTAGACCAAATGCCCTGTTGTTTACTTCCCTCATATATTTTTCATTTGTGCTTTAAGACATGAAATATTACTGGTTGTTCACATTGTTGACTTTTAAGTACTTGAATTATAATTTGAGTATTGTGATGCTGGTATGTGGGTTCACAAAAGGACTTGAATGGTCCACACTTGTAGAGAATAGAGTATATCTAAGACGTGTATTTATGAGCGTATATTTATGTACATGTATAGAAGTTTAAATGGTCAGCAAGAATCATACCATCTTCCATTATATATTTGTGTAGCAGGTTTGATGATAGAAGCACCTGACTTGTGGTTTGTTATTGCTTTTTTTGGTAATTCGTTTGCTGCTTTCAACAACATGTGAAGTTACATTTGCTTATTTAGGTAATGCAGCTGCATATATTTGTCATGAAGTTGCATCTTGTCATGATATATGCATATTAATAAAGACACAGTTTAATTTGTGAACAGAATCTTCACAGATATACAAGCACATGTGCATTGCATATAATATCACTCTAGTAGGTAGATCTGTTTTAAATGTCTTGAGTTGAATTTTGCTCATAAATATAAAATTAAACAAAACAGTGGCACTTCAGAATTTAACTAAAAAGATATGTACATTCTTTTTACAAAAAAAAAAACAGGTCATTCCGAAAATCAAACTTGGGACCTCTTGAACCCAAAGCAAAAATCATACCACTAGACCAAATGCCCCCCCTACTTAATGTCTGTTTAGTTTTTTCTGTATCACTGTAATCTAAACATGAGTACACAATTGTTTGAAGCCTGGTCAAACAAGGTATGTGAAGCTTGGGTCCGAGCTCGTTTATTAATTGAACTCCAATTTGAGTTCGAGCTCGTTGATTTAAATATTTAGCTAGCCAATCTTGAGTAGCTCACAAGCGGGGTTGGCTCGTTTACACCGCTAGTAACCTACTTGATATGATTCGCTGACCATGGTCTTTCACTTTGTTCTATACTTGTGTTGAATTGCTGCATTTTACTTGCAACAGTTTGAGGCTTCAACTTGTGGAGGATGAAGGGCCTGGAGTCATTTCTTTTTATAGCAGTTTAAATTACTGGCCACTGCATTTAACCAACTCCAAGGAAGACCGTTGATGTGTTTTGCGCCACTCGCTAGTGAAGTGTACGAAACTAGCAACGCATAGGGGTAACTCTCTTTAAGCTTTGTTGTGATTCGGAGAACTGAACTCGGTAATCATATCAATATTATGAAAACCGATACTTATTTTTAAGAAAAAGTTGCTCAATCTAATTTTGTTATATTAGAATCTTTCGACTTGTACAAAGTACACTAGAATGCCATTTAACTTATTTTTTTTACATTAAAGTCTCTAAACTGTCGAAATTACATGTACTTGTGAATTTTTTTAGATCAAGATAAAGTGAGATTCTTTAAAACTTCTTCTTATGAATTTAAGAGTGGACAAGTTCTATTATAAAAATATTTTATAACATTTCCAACAAATTTAAAAATTTTAGGTACAAGTATTTTTAATAAAATATAAGTAAGCATACCTGTATAATGATTTTAAAAGTTAATAAATTATATTAAATTTTTCCAAAAATATATTCTATTATATAAATTCAAAACTATAATTATACAAATAAATTTATAAATCCTTTTGTAAAAATAACCAAAAAATCAAAAGTTTTAGGGGCATTCCGAGAATCGAACTCGGGACCTCTCGCACCCGAAGCGAGAATCATACCACTAGACCAAATGCCCAACTTGCTGTTTACAAAGAGCTAATTGAATATTTATTATCTCTTCGATGAAGAATAATCAGCCACTGGGAAAGAGATTTTATTTTTGTAATTAACTAAATGGTTATTCTATTTATTGGTCAGGATTAATCCCAACTCAAGAAATATTTACAGACAATTTCAACTTTAAGTTTATTTTTCTCTAACGATCTCAACCTAACTGAGAGTTAACCTCTGTTAGTTTTTTTTTTAATAAAATGGAGCCATCTTTGAGCAATTTTATCAACTAAAGGGTTATTGGATTGCTAAATTACTAAGATCCTAATAACTTATGAAAACTATCATTTCACACCGAAAAGTATAACTATGTGTAAAAAGGTGATACCCGACTTTAGATTCACATATTATACAAACAATGTAATTCACGCATGAAATATATAAATTTTACCTAGAAATTGAGAATAAATTAGGATACACGAATGCATATACAAACATGATCTTGTCATTGTGTTTCTTGTAGCTATATAAATTTATACTTTTTCTGTAATAATCACAGAGATAGAACACACTCGAAAATATGACTACTTTTGTGCTTTTCTAAAGTACACACGCACACTAGAACTACGGTTTAAGTCATGTGTAATACTCCACGCTTGGGGTGTGAATAGAGCCCATACGATGACTTATATGTTTTGAATTTGAGCAACGCCCGTGACCTAACTCACGTCTTAAGAGCCACACCCTCCTCACACCCCTGGAGGAGGAGGTGTTCCACGCCCCACTCGTTAGGGGAGTATAAATAGCCTTACAAACCTTGTCATTCTGAATTAATAACATGAAAGTTTAAAGCCCATGTAAATTCTGGTCGAGAGTGATCATACTTTTCTATGGTTTATAATTTCATTATTCTTTATTGAAAATGATTATATATAGACGTAAATATACACAGAATTTCTATGTTGTTGTAGACAAATAGTTCAGTATTTTCTATTCTATGTTTTAGTAAAGATTTAGATTTTTATATATTTTCAACATAAATTAATGGATGACATAATTTTCAAAAGATATATAGGAGGAAGAAAGGAAATGCATGAAGATCGGACAAAGAATGGTTGTCAATAACACCCTTACCCTTAATTTACTCCAACTCACACATCAACAATTTTCCAACTCTATAAAATGGACATGAAAATCAAGATTCAATTACAAAACAAATATAAGGAGTTTTCTCGGGTTCTTTTTCTCTCGTTGTTGTCCTGAATAACAAGAGAAAAAGAACTCGACCGAGAAAAAAAAAGATGAACGGATTCGGAGGAACAACCCAAAAATGCACAGCTTGTGACAAAACTGTGTATTTGGTTGATAAATTAGTCGCTAATCAGCGTGTTTATCACAAAGCCTGCTTCCGATGCCATCATTGCAACCGTACCCTCAAGGTCATATATTTTTATTAAAAATCACTTTTTTTTTATTTGACCCGACCTCTATTTACCTAATTAATTTATAACGAGTTTTCAGTTTTCTCACCGATTTTACAAAATTTTGCAGCTTAGCAACTTCAATTCTTTCGACGGAGTGGTTTATTGCAGGCCTCACTTTGATCAGCTCTTCAAGAGAACCGGCAGCTTGGAAAAAAGTTTTGAAGGTTAAATTAAAATCTATTGTTGTTATTGTTGTTGTTATTTACAAAAATTATAAAGATATAAATTTATTATTTATTAATTTACACATGATTTATGTTCAATGTTGTATTTAGGAACACCAAAGTACAGGCCAGAAAAGCCTGTTGGTAACGAGGTATATTTCCCACCATTTACATAACATTTCACGACACGTTTATCTTCTAACGTGACAACTTGATGTTAATCTCTATTGTTTTCTTTATAGCCAAATCTAAACGCGAGCAAACTCTCAAGTTTCTTCGAGGGAACCAGAGACAAATGCGTCGGGTGCACCAAGATCGTTTACCCAATCGAGCGAGTAAACATACTACCATTTCATTTCGTTACAACACTAGCATTTTAGCAACGAATATAGCGTCACAATGGATACTAACTATAATATTATTGTGAATAAAATGTAGGTTAAGGTGGATGGGGCTGCATACCACAGGAGTTGTTTCAAATGCTGTCATGGTGGATGCACTATAAGCCCATCCAATTACATTGCTCATGAAGGCAGGCTTTATTGCAAACACCATCATATACAACTCTTTAAGAAGAAAGGAAACTATAGTCAACTTGAGGTTGAAGAAGCGGTTGCATCTCCTGAATCTTAAATCCACAATTGACGCGCTATTTGATTTAGTTTAACTGCTCTGATATCATGTTAGAAACGGAGCTAGCTTGACTAGATCAAATGCTATTGATCGAGGATGTTGTTTTTGTCCAACACTAGATTGTGTTGTATTCAAACTAATAAAGTTGTTTCAAATACAAGCTCATGAGTTAAATTACTTGTATTTTAAACCTCCAATATTAGATAAACATGAAGCTAACTTATTTTAAGTAAAGAAATAAGAAAACCAAACAATAAAACCGTACAAACACTTACACAGTACAGTGTTTGTTGGATATAATAGTAGAGAGAGAGAGAGAGAAATGGATACATGGTGCGACGAGGAGATGGAGATTCCAAAAAAGCTTACGAATAAGTGAAGGCTTGTTACATAACCACCTTATTCTGAAGCCTCACAAACAAACCCAAAAACAACAACCATCACAACAATCATCTCAAACCGAACTGATTCAAACGCGACAACAACCACTTCAATACAACCAAGTATATTATCCATAATTCCAACAATCACCACCTCAATACAATCAACTACACCAATGTAACTTGTATGGACAATTTCTGTTGTCCCCGCAAATTCAACAAGGTATGTTCAATCAATTCGAGGAGTCGATCTGTAAGACGAGAAGTTTTGCATTATGTAAGAGGAACAAAAAGTTCAGATTGACTTGATGCTAAAATAACGGGAAGCGTTAGACGAACAACAAAAAGCAAGCGAACTTTGATTTTATCTTACAAGACAACTCTTAATATTCCAATCGATGTTATGAGTGATACTACTCCTATTAGTTTTTGTTTTTATTAAAGTACTTTTTGATTAATGAAACTTATATTTTAACTCCATTTGTTTTGCAACTAACGTAACTTTAAGATTTAATAATTATTAAATAATAAATTAAAGTGGTTTGAGAAAATTGATAAGGACATTCCCTCCTAAACGAGGAAACTGTACAAAATAAAAATAGTTTTAGGAGGAAATTGTAGAAAACAAAGATTGTTTTGATATAACACTGATATGATATAGACAGAAAAAATTGGTAACGCACCAACTACTTCCTATGCAGAAAGGAAACAAATACAAGTATTTATACAATATCTATTTATTTTAGTTAAAAATGTTATATATTTTAGTATAATTAGATTGACTAACGATCAATTTGATCATAATATCAATCAAACAAGTCAGAAAGTGCGGAGTGCACACTTGTTTAAGTTTATTATGATCTTCGAAATTAAAAACATTTTTAAGAGAAGCCCCTAAGCAATTAAGTTTCAAGGTGGTAATGCCTTTTTGACAGGGGTCCAGGGGCAGCACCCTGAGAGCAGGGTCCAAGAAATAGATCCCCTGGCTGGGGTCGATCTGCCTGGTCAACTTGGAAATTTTACATTTTGGTCATTCTATTATTTCCTTTGTTTCTTGAAACACACAAAACACATAGTACGTTCTTGATTCTAAGTTGTATCAGATAGAAATATTAGAGTGAACCACCTAATAATTTCGATCAGAAAATATCTTCACAACTCTCAGATTATCCAGTTTGTTTATTTGAAATTTCTTACAAAAAGTGGCTCCTTCTAACTACCCTTTCACGCGTAATAAGGATATTATGCAAATGGAAAAAGGCTTGGCATAAAGTGAAAGGTATGTTGTTCTATTGTAATTACTCATATTTATTGAAGATATATTAAAAGCAAATTCCACACATATCAGGTAAAGTAAAGAATAAATATTGTAAATCCTAAACTGTTAATTTCCTTCAAATATTGTAAATCCAGACTCGCTAATTCTTGTGAGGCAAATTAAACAAAGTTACGAGTATAAAGAAGAATCCTCGTACATTATGATTCGTAAAATCAAAACATGTAGTGTTGACAACCAACAACAGCAAGCATGTAGAAAAACCGACAGACCAAATGTTAATTTACCAGTTACAGAATTCTGGATTGACAAACTATAACCTCCAACGATATTTACAACTGCAAAGCTCTTGTCTGTCAAGCGCGAATCATCTGCAACAGGTTCAATAGTTACACCATTAGAAGTAAATTGAAATGTATTTTATCTCCAACTGGTCAAATTAAATTTCTTTAAGATGACATGATATTGTTATATGATCATATAAGGGGCATTATGATATGCAGATGAAATAAAGTAGTTTTACCAGCCTTTGAGTGGTTCTCCCTTTGAGTGTCTTCATTGCAGCCTCTGCAAAAGCTTGAGCAGCTTCTGCATCAGCTTCAGCGGCCTCAGCCTCTCTTGCTGCTTCTTCTGCTTCTGCTATGGCGGCTTCTGCCTCTGCCACCGCTTGAGCAGCAGCTGCAGCCGCCTCCTGTGGAGTCATACTCCTCATCTTTTGTAGCTCTAAATCGATCTGACTTCTTGTAGGAATACTTATTTCATCCTTGTCAATCCTAGGAGCAGTAGAACTACCTTTCTGTTTTCCCTCTACACGCAATGTTGTTGGTGCTTTTTTGTTGTCAGTTATTGTGTTTTCTGATGCAATTCTATACTTGCGTTTTGTCTGCCACACAATAAAATAATTCCAAATTTCCAATGAAAACATCAAGAGATGAGAAATGGCATTTGATACACACTTTATACCTTGACAAGTTTGCCGACTTGAGTTAGAAATTTCAACTTCATAGACAAAAGTCTCTTGAAATTTGGAGGCGCCCAATATTGTTCCTGCATAACGAGCGACGAATAATGCTTCCCAAAAGGTGTTTTTCTTATGTGGAAAACAGATAAAAGCATAAACATTTCTAAGTTATAAACTCATGATATAGAATTCACAAAAAAACACAATGATTTTATCGTTTTATTGTAATTCGTATGTGAGAATACAGTACCTCAATGTATGTGCCTATAGTGGTTTTGTTAGATCCACCGAGCTCCTTCAAGTTGTTTATTGCCTCCACTATGAGATTGTCCAACCTGTAAACAATGAAGGCAAAAAAAATATGTTTATTGAGATATTACAATGCAACAATCAATGTATCCAAAAAGCATAAAGTATATAATTAGAACTGTACACATGTTACAATAGCAATAGCATTAAATAAATCATGTGATGGTGATTAATTTAGAATATTCTTAAGTAAATAAACAACAATAAGAATTGTGTACCTCATAATAGATCTTTTGGAACTACCAATCTGTGGTGAGCCACTAGAAGATGGAAGAGCCCTAGCATCACCTGAATCTTCATCACTATGATCAACGGATGTTTGTGCCAAAGAGTTGTCATCTTTAGAAGCATGTTGCACTCTTTTTAGGGCTAACCTAGCCTTCTCCCTAGATCCCCATCCATTCGCCATTACACTCATGTTCCTCCATTTGTCCTGATCCAAGTAAATTAAAAAAAATGATACCATCCAAACAAAAAGTTTCGCAGAAGAACAAATATCTAATTCCAGATGATAACCGGATGAATCATAGAATCAGTTTATAAGACAATTTGTTTAAAGTGAAAAGTTGAAAACCTTAAGATCCACATTAGAGCGCAGGTACAAGACACTGCTAAATTCTGGATCTTTAAGAATCGTGCGCCATTTTCCGGCTCCATGCTTAACAACTCCAGCTTTCAAAGCTGCTTCTTCTTCAGCTGTCCATTTCTGCTTAGGAGCACCCATCAGAGCAACTGAAATAACAATGTTCTACCTGTACAAAATATTCATTAGATCATCAACTCTCAGTCACTAGAACTGACGGTAAATTATTATAAGAAAATTTTGTAAAAGCTGCATAAGAAAATCATTGTAGATATATAGAGATGCAAAAACTGTTAATGGAAGATGTAAATGGCCTATAATCATTGCAAATTTAGGGACTGCAGACGGTAATCTCAAGCTAGATTAAAGCTAAACGTTGTGTTCTTGAACAAGGCAACAGTTCTAGTTTCTCAACTCCATAATGAAAATTACAGGTTTATCAATAGAAAACCAAATTTATCATTTCCTATCACACAGATGAATTAGGTTCTGAAACTTCACCCACCAAAACATCAATTCAGCATCCAAATACAACAAGAAAACCAGCAACAAAATGCATCAGAGACAATATAACAAGTTGATTCTACAAACCGAATACAAAAAAAAAAGCCCAATTATGCTCCTAGGTCAAAACAATATGAAAAAACCCCTAATTTGATCAAGTTCTCATACACCCAAATACAATCACACAAACATCCAGGCTAAATTTCCATTTCATCAATCAAATTTTACGCATAAATAACATTTGACGTGAGAAAAGGTGGGTTATGAAATTTGGATTTTCACTCCCTTGGGTACCTCTATTGCATGCGGAAGAAAGAGCTCATGCTTGTTGAAGGATACAGTTATGCACCAAATTGCACATTTTTTATGGATAAAGGATCTCGATCCTGATATGGGTTTTCAGTTTCTTGAAGAAAAGATTTTTAGGTTAAAAGATGAGTGAGAAAATTAGGGTTTGGAAACTTGCAAACATTTGGATTTGATTTTGAGGGTCTCAAATCTTAACAGGGCACCTGAACCAAAACGGAATCAATTATCCAAATTAGATTTCGGGTTGATAATTCGGGTCGGGCTCATTAAAACATAGAAAAAACCGGTTTTTGAACCGATATACACCCAACCATAGGTACTCGCATCAAACAATAAGGACATGAGAATTATATTGGTTCGGTCAAGATAATCTACATCCATTCTTTTACAACTATGTATTTTTCTAATAAACGTAAAATATAGAGATAAACTATGGTTTTCAAACAGCTCCAATGGATCAGGCCTATAACCCCATTCAAAAGCCCAAAAGCTTTCACATCAAAAAATCTCTTACTTGCAGGTCTTGCGAACACTCTAGCTTGTCATCCAAGTACAAAACAACCCCGTCATTCAATATTAGTAGTAATCTTCAAATAACAAAAATCCTTCTAGCCTTTAAATCTGAAGAACAAGCTCAAACGAATGTCTTCACCTAGCACAATATCTCGAATCTTATCAAATGTCATTCCGTCAGCCCCCATAAAACTTGTAATAGTAGTCACTAAAAATTTATTATAAGTATAATAGAAAGGAATGATCAAGTAGGCATCTTGAAAACTTATTATCTTGAAAACTTTGATCAAGTTCAAGGAGCAATAGCAATTTAGGTTCTTTTTGTTGGTGGAATTCTCTTCATTGTCAAGATAATTGATCATTTGTGTTTTCATTCATAAGTTTTCATTTTATTTTAGTTTTGATTGATCTAGTCGGCATGTCCGACCAGAATAATTTTTGTGTCAATATTAAGGTTTAATTTCTTTTATTTGGTTTGAATTTATATGAAGGATTTAAGAGATGTTTTTATTTTAATGGTTTGTTGTTTGATTCTTGATCTCTAAGTCGGATCTAATCCGATATATATTAGTTTGTTAATAAAATTGGCAACTTTATTAGTTTTTCTAATAAGGTTCTTCAAGTTTTAAAACATTAATCAAGTTTTAATTTTTGATATAAGGAACAATTAACGGTTTGAGTTTATCTATGAATTCATTCTCGTTATAGAATCACACAATCTAGTTAAGCATACCGAACGGCGTTTGTGTTTAATTATAACTGATACTTCTAGCGTTGCAACCCGCACGCTAATATCTGAACGGCGTGAGCTTAGAGTAGCGGGTTGGCTGTAATCAACAAACTACGCTTGATTATAGATATAGTGAATATCCAAACGGCGTGATGTCTAATATCGATACAAATTATTAAGTAAAAAGGATCATTACACCGTAATTGTTAATGATCGTAAGCCAAATCGAATTAAGAAATTGCACTAGTGTTGGAATTAGTTTTCATATTTGAATTTATTTCATAATTTAATTAACGTTTTTAGTAATTACTTTAATTGAATACAAAAAAATATTGTAACACCCGAAATTTCTAGTCAAAATAAAAGAAAATAAAAGTATCTTGAAGGAAATAAAAAGAAACTATAGTGGAAGGGAGCAAAGTGAAAATATAGTATAAAAAGTCAAATATTTTTATATATACGGGGAATGACCGCCCATACCACCTTTTTACAGATCTGCTTTAGTCAATCAAAGAAGAAAGAAAAAGAGAAGAGTTTTCGATTTTTAGAGAGAGAGCAGCTGAATTCTTATAAGGTAAGCAAATTTAGTGTAATTGAGTTAGTTTTCATGGATTTTTGGCCATAAAACCGGCTTTTTCATGTTCTTATGTGTATGTATGTGCTCGGTTATATGTCCTTGGGCATGTATAGGTGTTAAGAGCTTTTGAAAAGTTCAAGTTTGACAGGATCTCAGCCTCTACTTTGATCAATCAGATTGTTTTTGTAGCGGATTTAGCACAAAATTAGCAATTAAAGCAAGAACACAAAATATTTTGCATGTAAAAGTACAAACATAGAGAGAGAGAGAGAAGTTCTGCGAAAA
>BJCO01362183.1:0-13102 GCA_018326465.1 Flaveria floridana
TTCAGCTTTGCTTTCTGACATAGGACTGAACATACGTGAAGCACATGTGTTTTCAACGATTGATGGTTTTTCTCTAGATGTGTTTGTGGTTGATGGATGGCCTCTTCAGGTAAATCTTTTTTTTTCTTTTTTTTTTGTGGTGCCATGATGTTAATAACAACTTGCTCTATTGTTTTTCATGTTTTGTAACCGGGAATCATTACGGGTATGGCAAATTAATATAATGGAGTGGGATTGCATTTTTAATCATCACCCTTGGCCAAGGGTTAGACTATGCCTAATTTTGTATTTGATAACCTTTTTGAAACCTAAACCCAGTACCCAAACACCTTTATCAAGATTGAAACTCATTTCTTTCATTCCCATACCCATAAACCAAACACTATCCTATTTCATTACGCTGTTTGCGTGTTAAAGCTACTTGCTAACTAGAACCTAAGTATAAAAATGTACAGCTAAAATTATTGTGTTTAAATACATACTACAAGAGATGTATGTGTGGTGATTTTTGAATGTTGTTATGTTTGGTCAGGAAACACAAGCTTTACATGCAGCAATGGAGAGAGCAATTGCTGGGAGTGAGGTACTTCATATCTAACACTGCTTAGGGTGTTCACTATGTTTCTAGTAAAATGTGGATCTCGGTACTCAGTTATGAAGGTCTTTTTTTAATTATATGGTATGTGGGCAATAAATCATGTTTAGGGGGCTTTATACCAACTAGTGCATACTATTTATATGGGTCAGTATATGGGGCCTTTTATTTTTGTAAGTGGATATTGTTTACTTTGCATAATCATTGGTGGTCAGCTGTGTTTGAGCGAGAGAAAGAGTGCTATAAATTATCTGGGTTGCCGATGTGAGACCCCAATTAGTTAATAAGTACGATGGAGGCATGTTGGCCTAGAATAAAACATAAGAAATGTAGAAGGAAATCTAATGAACATATGAACCTAGGTATATACGTAAGAAAATTAGTAAAGAGGCATATAGTACAAGCACAATCAACGCCCCATAGTTTGGTGGCTAAATTTCTACCTTATGCAATTTGTCACGTAGTTGATGTGGACTTTTGTAATGTATCTCTTTGACTGTTTATTGGTTAGTCCGAATGTGGATCGGCTTGATGGTCGGGAGATTAGTTGTGGTACACTTGTTATGATTCAATACAAGATGATTATCAACCTGTAAAGGTCTTTTCATGAGAAAAAAATGGGTTCATGACTATATGGATCACACACACATGTATGCATATATACTTGTTAGCATTCAGCATGGGTGAACTTGTGTAGAAGTCATCTTACAGAGAACCCACTTTGGATGACTCCTGACTATAGTGCCTACAAATGGTTTTTCTATATAGAATCCTCCTTGAGACAACTATCTAGCCTATAGAGTAAAAGGACTAGTGAATTGGCAAGGCTTATAAAATACCTACTTATAACTAATACCATAACATGTAGTAGCTTTTGTTATATGATATATTTCAAGCCAACAAGGGATATTTGCATCCCACATAATCATTTCTAGTTGGAAAGGTGTTCTGCAAATCTTGTTTTTATTTTGTGACATCCGGCCCCTCGTACCACCAATATTGTCTGTTTTGCTTATGAGGAGCTTACGAATTTGTTTTTGGTTGCCCGGGTGAAAACTTCCTAGGGATGTCACCCACCCCTGGATTGCTGTCACCTAAGCATGATTAGCTATAAAGTTCTCTCATCTACAATCAATACGTCTAAAATGCGTTGGTAATATTAGAGGCGGGACATTCCTTTTGAATCAGGAATCTTTCATGTCCACAGCTCATGTGGCATGTGCCTAGGGTGCTACAATCACCCTCCCTTGGTCTCATCGTCCTCGATGAGGTTTGCCCCACCATCCCCATAAGTGGATGTGAGTTTTGCCTAAAATGTCCCTCTGAACACCCCCAGGGACTCACCGTCCTCGATGAAGTTTGCCCCACCATCCCGAACGGCACAAAAGGGGTTCTGATACCAACTGTGACATCCAACCTCTTATACCATCAATATTGTCCGCTTTGTCCGCGATGAGCTCACGGATTTGCTTTTGGTTGCTTGGATGAAAGCTTCCAAGGGAGGTCACCCATCTCTGGATTGCTATCACCAGAGCATGTTTAACTGTGAAGTTCTTTTTTCATCCACAACTAATATGCCCATAACACGTTAGTGATATTAGAGACGGAACATTCCTTATAAACTAGAAATTTCTCCTGTTCACGGCCGAAGTGGGATTTGCCCAGGGTGTTACATATTTTGTCTCCAATCTCCATGAATCCATCTTGTCATACATGAGTGTCTTATGCTAGTGTAGTATGTTTGTTATATTTGGGGAAGTGATGTTGCTATGTGTGGATTTGGTGAAGGGGACGTATGGATGGTTTTGCTAAAACTACTACGGCAATGGAGGCATGCGGTTGTTGGTCTTGATAGACAATTTCATGGTATAAATGCCTAGGGGTATGTGAGTTTGGTGGCCTAGAAAACAATGTATTAACAATAATGGTAACATAGTAATGGTTATATGTTAGATGTGTAAAGTGTATGGTGGGAAGGTAAAGGTGTGTGACTTCTCTAAAGTGTGTTGTACCTTTAAGAGGTTCCAAGTGTTAGAGAGAAAAACAAGGTTGAAATACCTTATTATAAGGAACTATACTTGTTTAAGTTTAAGATGAGCAAAAGCTCAATGTCTACAAGCGTCGGTACTTATACCTTTGAACTTTTTGGGTGTGAGAATAACTAACATTTACGAAACTATACTTGTTAAAGTTTGAGATGAGCAAAAGCTCAATGTCTACAAGCGTCGATACTAATACCTTTGCACTTTTTGGGTGTGAGAATAACCAACATTTACAGTTGATGGTTTTAAAGTCTAGTTTATTCGTGCCCAAGTCGGAGTTAGGACACCACAATCATTGAATTAGGGTCCGAATGAAAAATGATGCAAGAAGATGAAGACGCTTAGGTGTATGCAAAGTGTTTACCAATAATGTTGTCAAAACTGATACGTATCTCGTTTCCATTTGATCGTGCAATATCTAGCATAAGATGTTCATTATCATGAATGATTCTCGTCTAAATGGAGTATATAGCAATCTTGGCTATACATAGTAGATAAACCTAAAAAAGGTATGTTAAGGAAACATAATGTAACTTTTATAATGTCTTAGACGTCGTTTTAGTTGCCTATGCCAATTTCCCCTAAAATTTTTATCTATTATTAAATTTTGGTTTATAAGGACGAAGTGATAAAGGACGAGATCAAAACTAACTTCTCTTATTTAGTTTTCTTATGATTTGATTTGAATAACGAGTCACTCTAGTTTAGAAGATCCTATTAGCTTATCTCTTAATGCCTTGAACTCTCAAGACATATAATTTGACTTGACATGTTGTTAAGCAATTTATTTTCGCAACATCCACGTCTTACTCTTTCAAGGGAAGAGTTGTGATTTACAAAGACATGTTAAAGCTTAACCTCCAAATAATAGAGCATCATATCCAATCTTCATGAGGGAGATCAACATTTCAAGTTTTTAGCTTGCAAGTTCTTGAACATGAGTTCGTGTGACTTCTCAAAAGGAAGTAGCACAAGCTTGAAGGAAGAGTGACATTTGAAGAGTTACGGGGAGTGAGGCATATGTAAATTACTTGGATCATAACAATCAAAACATGTTCCTTTAACACATGAAGGATACATTGTAAGGATTTACTTTCATCCTTGGTTTCACTCTAAAGTGTTAGGCAAACCAACAATCCTGTATAGAGATGGAACGAGAAGCACAAATAAAGCATGGTTAGAAGTTCATATTACACGGGGGAAAAAACATAGTAACGTATGTGGTTCAGTAGGAGCACAATTAGAATACAACTTCATCACATCCTATTAACTTGCTTGGCTCGTTTAGACAAAATGGGTCAAACGGGCCGTGTTCATGTTACATGATTTTAAGTGTGTTCGGGTTAGGGTTGGTGATACTAGTCATGTTCAGGTTCAATGATTCAACTCATCAACTTGGCATGATTACACCCCTTATTAAGATCAATCGAAATTCTCTTTTGCATTATCGTTGTGCCTAGCCGGTTTAACATATAATGCTAATGATCCATCAAATTAAATATAATGAGGTATTTGAAGCCAACAAGCCACTTGATGGGATGCGGTCCCCATGACTAGAATATACCATGTGAAATCAAGAAATTATTTAACCAAACTTTATAAGGATAGAAATAACATCCATGTTTGTTTATTGGTATGCTTCTTATGAACAAACTAGAAATAGATATCTCCGTGTCTTGTTTTCCTCAATGTAGTGAAAAAGGATAGTTTTTTGATTAGTTAAAAAAGGAAGCCGCAATTGATTGTGGATATTCTTGATTGGCATACAATGTTGCAAGAGGTTCTCTTGGCATAACTTTTGGTCCCTTTTGTGCGTGTGTGTGTGTTACATTGAGGATACATGAAATACATATATAGTAAAAGTTTTCATGAAAGTTATAATATATAGAGCACATGAAAAGCATATACCGCTTCATTGGTTAGTGTAACACATGGGAGGGAGAATGATGCGTTGGAATGCAATTGTTTTCTATTTTGTGTCATGTGCTTGATTGCACTTGAATTAATGATCCAAAATGAAAAAAATTTGTAATTGTGAGCAAATTAAATCTCACTTTGGTGAAATATATATTCCAATCCTAAGATATAACCTTGTAGGCTGCTCCTATTATCAATTGGTTTGAGATGTAACCCAATATAATAATCATGTGGACCATCACCAAAAGCAGTCTCTTCATCCTCTAGGATAAAGGCGAGGCTTTCCTACATCCTACATCCTACCTTCCTCTGGTCGGTAGCCCTGCTGTGGATGGAGTCTACAGGGCATGGTTGGTTACGTGGATCGTCATTGAAGGGGAGATAATCTTTGGTTTGAGGGGAGGATTGTCGGGCGCAAACCCTATCCCACATTGGTATGGCATGGATTCCAATCATATTCAAGCTTGGTAGGCTACTCCGAGTGGCATTTGTTTCTAGAATGACTCCCCCATATAGGCTTGTGGGTTGAGTTTGATGACACATGGGCTAGAATCATGATTCTCATAGTAATGCCCTCATGATTGGAATGCTTGGAGTTAGAAAGTAAAATGGCGTTGAGATTTTAGGAAGTTCGTGGAGATGCACCAGACTAGGAGATAATCTTTGGTTTGAGGGGAGGATTGTCGGGCGCAAACCCTATCCCACATTGGTATGGCATGGATTCCAATCATATTTAAGCTTGGTAGGATACTCCTAGTGGCATTTGTTTCTAGAATGACTCCCCCATATAGGCTTGTGGGTTGAGTTTGATGACGCATGGGCTAGAATCATGATTCTCATTGTAATGTCCTTATGATTGGAATGCTTGGAGTTAGTAAAATGGCGTTGAGATTTTAGGAAGTTCGTGGAGATGCACCATACTATTATATGTTCTGCCCGGAACATAATGATTTTCTTATTCTTTTTTGTAGCATATCATGTTGACATGTTGTATTTTCTAAGTAATAGTTTTTAGTTGCTTTGTTGTTTTTGGAGATGGGGGTCTCAGCGGGAGCAACCTCTCTATCCCTCAGGGTAGAGGTTAGGTTTGCCCACATCAAACCCTCGGTAAACCCTACCGGTAACTATGCTACAAGTGGGACTATACTGGGTAAGTTGTTCGCTTGTTCTTTTTAGTTGGTTTGGTGATGTGTATTTTCTTCAAAATTTTGGATCTTGTTACCAAATTTTATTTCAGTCATATAACTTGGTGTTTATTGTTTTTGATGATAAGATAAAGATTATTAAGTTAATTTCTTGGTTACTAAAATTCCTAATTTTCACATTTATTAATGCTTCTTACATTATGCATTCTTCAATTAAATGCAATCACCGATACCTGGTCTATTTATAGTAAGAACGTGCATATGTATGAATTTGCTAAATTCAAAACTCTTTTCATCTTTTGAAATGCATTCAGATGAGAGGACCTTCATAATCAAACTTTAAATTCATTTTTTTGTTGATCTAGGAAGAAAAAGCTAAATCAGCGTCTATATTATCAATAATGAAGGTTATTTTTAACCATTTGTAGAAATCCCCATTAATATACTGCATTGTCTATTTGTAATCTCTCACTCTCTTAAGATCTTTGCTCCTTATCATCTTCGTTTCTTATTATCGTATCCACTTCGACTATAGTAGTCTGTTCAACCTCTGCGACTCTGCTTTACTTTCACACATCGTGTATACCTGAATCTAAACTATATGTTTCCTTTTTATGTAAGTTTCTGGTCAGTGATTTATTGCTAGGTATGCCAGGCTGACAGGCTCTATCACTAGGAGGGCCCTTGATCTATCAATATTGGGAGAAAATAAAAAAAAATAAAAAAAGGGTTGTGCGAGTTGCGTGAATTGCAATGGCGACAACCACTTAACCTAGTGCAATTATCAGAAAGCTATGTATGAAAGTTAATTATCAGTATTTGTTCTGAGAATTAAATTACTTTCTAATTTGCAGGGTTCATGGTCTGGTTCTTCACGGTCAAAATCAGTTAGCGAAGGAGCACCAGCTGCTCAAGCTAATTCTGTAGATATGGAGATAGATATAAGATTACTGAAGATAGGGGAAAAAATTGGATCTGGGTCCTGTGGAGATTTGTAAGTGAATTATTTCGTACATGTATGCTATATGTCGCTCAATATTTTAATTTTGCTCTGTATTATCTTTCACTCTTGGCAAGGCACCGTGGAGTGTACGTTGGTGAGGATGTTGCTGTAAAAATTCTAAAATCTGAAACCCTAAATCAAGCGTTGGAGGATGAGTTTCGTCATGAAGTAGCCATTCTCAGGTAACGTTTTTGTGGAGTCATGTAATTTTGATCAAAGCATTATTGGATACCCTTCTAGTTCAGTAATATCCTTCCTATTCATTGCACGAAATCCCCTCCCCCTGCTCTCTCTCCATTCACACACGTGCACACGCACACGCACACACATATTGATTCTAATATTTTGATAATTTATTTTAACTAATTTTTGCAGAGAGGTCCAGCATAGAAATGTTGTTCGTTTTATCGGTGCTTGTACAAAGCAACCACACCTGTGCATAATAACAGGTACTGAAGTTCTGGATATTGATTTTTTCATTTGTTTGGTAGTGGCTACTAAGTATTTTTGTTAAATCTTTACATATTTTGGTCTCCAATATTGTGATCTTACTCTTTGACAAGCACACATTATTTTTCTTTTTTCCTTCTTAATTTTAATTCATCCCTTACTGTGGCTTTTGTTTCGGCTTGTAGAATACATGTCTGGAGGCAGCCTTTATGAATATTTGCATAAGAATCATCACACTGTAACACTCTCACAGTTGGTGAAGTTTGCAATAGATGTTTCTAGAGGAATGGAGTACTTACATAAGAATAATATTATTCATAGGGATCTGAAGACTGCAAATTTGCTTATGGACAGTCATAATGTAAGTTCATTGTTTATCTTCACATATTAGTGCTCAGAAATTTCAATCTAAGTCGATGATGTCAATTAGATCCAACTTCAGTTTGTTCATCTTTCCTTTAGGTTGTAAAGGTGGCTGATTTTGGGGTAGCCCGTTTTCTGAATCAAGAGGGAATTATGACAGCCGAAACAGGAACATATAGATGGATGGCTCCCGAGGTTTGTCTTTAATGCATTTTGAAGTTGTGGATACACAGAGTTCTAAATAGAGGCGGAAATTACAACCCCTTTTACAAATTGAGTCGATTTAGCTTATGTTTAATTCGTAGTGGTCAAATTACAAAAGTAGCTTAGAAGGTTGGACGAGTTGAAACTCGACTATTTTCAAAGCGCAGAACTTCCTAAATTTTTTGATTTAAAAAGTTTAACTTGTATTGAAATAATATATTTTCTGTTTTCTGTATTGCTCTGTTTGCAGGTTATAAATCATCAACCATATGATCAAAAAGCCGATGTTTTTAGTTTTGCGATTGTTTTGTGGGAGCTTGTGACAGCTAAGGTTGGATCCATATGCTGTTAAAATGTCATTGTAACTTAACCGAAAGAACGGCTTTAATTCCAACCTTTTGATACTATAATGAACCGATTAGATTCCATTTAGCTGACTAATATTTATTCGTGTTGTAGGTTCCCTACGATAACATGACGCCATTGCAAGCGGCCTTGGGAGTAAGACAGGTCAGTATCTCTACAGTTAAATCTTACATGAATGTTACGAATATATAGAAAATAATATATTGCTTGATTTATAAGTGTATTGTCAACACCGAGGAAGTATGGCTGGTGATATTGCAAATGTTTTTCTACAAAATTGAAATTGAGAATCTAAGTGCATGATGTATCTTTTAAATGGTTTTAGGGACGTCGGCCAGATCTTCCAAATACACACCCGAAGCTGTTGGAATTGATGAAAAGATGTTGGCAAACTGACCCTAGCGTCCGCCCTTCTTTTTCTGAAGTCAAAGTTGAACTTGAAAGATTACTCCAAGAAGTTCAGGTACAGAAAGACAGAATATACTACCTCATTAAAAGTAAAAGGAACTTAATGAAAAGTAAACAACAGGTCACATGCACATTGTAAGTGAATTTTGACTCGTTTACCTATGTGGATTTTAACCTATTTACTTATCACGTCAAGCAGTGGAACAAAATTAAGAACTTAAAATAGGAAGCAGGGTTTATAAATCACACAAAACTACTTTTATTGGGTAAAGTAGATTACCATTGAAATATTTTAATTTTAATAAGACTATCTGACATCTCATTAGTTGTTACAAAGCTTTAAAATCTTTTATAAATAATTATTGTTGAATAAAATTACAAAAAAGTATCATTTTTCCGTAGTACTCTATTTTTAAATTTTACTTTTGGTAAAAAGATTTCTCAGAATCGGTAAAATTGACCCTTGATCTCACACACTCCATTCATTGTTTCCGGTTGATCACAAATCTACTTAAGGGTTAATGTTTCCATAGGCTTATTGCTTTTAAAATGCTACAAGAACGATAGTTGTTACTTGCTCGTTATTATCAGCTAATTGATGTGTATATATATGCATTGTTCGCAACTAACTACTTCTAGAAAAATGTTAAATTTGCAGGGGAAGGGAAAGGGGACGGGGACGGTGCCGATACCAAATGGGAGCTAGTTACGTTTAATTATCGGAAAATGGCATAAAGCTAGAGTTTTAGTATCTATGTAGAAGAAGGGTAGTAGATGATATGATAATAGGTGAGTGGGAGTTGAATAGCGAGTGTACAGAGGTGTTTTCTTGAGAGAAATATGGAGGAGAAAGAAACAGAGGAGAAGGTAACAAAGAGAATGAAATATGAATGAGCAGCTTGTAATAGATTATACTCCAACCATCTTCACCAAAGCTGTGTTTTGTCTGTAAGTCTGCTTTTGTCTGTCTGGTTGATAGTTTTTTTTAAAGCTTGTTGGAAAAAATGATCTTTTTTTAGTTGCTAATGAAAGTGTAGCTTGAGGATATATCTTAAACCCAAGATATGAACCAAAACTAATTAAATAGCAACTATGTATTTTCTGATAGGTTTAATTAAACACCTATATTTTATTTTAACAATAAAATCATAAAAATGTTAAGATTTTCTAACCTTTTGAGTTATAGTTGTACATAAGCTTTGGAATTTTAAATAATATTTAAAATTATGCGACTTAAATGGAAGATATATTACTCTTGGTAATTACGTGGTGTTTTTTTTCAAGTTGATATAAATGGAACAATTATAAAAAATTGTCATGTACTTGATCTTTTTTTACCTTTTTCTTTTTTCTAGCTGATATATTGAAACACTTGAATACTATCAGTAGATTTACCCATGACCTGGTGAATCTAGTGGTAAAGTATTTGTTCTTTACAAATATGATAGGAGTTTTAACTTTAAATCCTTGTAAATGGAAGGCCTAAGTGGAATTTGAAGGTAAAAATTGCTGTTTAGAAAAAAAAAAACTATTATTGGGTTCCTTCTTTTTTAAATTACTTACTATTTTAGGTTATATATTAAAAATAATCAGCAAATAGTAACACAGTTTTGTATATTCCGTTTATTAAAAAGTCTCAACATTTATAAAAAGTTCCTTAAGATTGTGACATCGATAATTATTCAACCGCATTAATAGTAAGTTCCTTAAATGGGCTATGCATTGTTGGTTTATGTTAATGGGTAGACTATGCTATATGCTATGTTTATAAAGATCGCAAGGAAGATTAACAAAAGTTGGATACCCTTAATGGCTGTGTTGAGTTGGGCCAAACGCAAGAACAAGGGCATATGTGGTGCTGTGGTGCGTGGTTAAACATAAATGGAAGTGGAACAACCAATACTTCCATCTCGTTCTCCGCAAGTTCTTGTTGTTGTGCCGTAATAGGCATATACTGCGACTGCTCTCGACTTTTCTTCTCCATTTCTCTACATCAACGATCACACAGTGGCAGCCAATGACGAACAGGACAACGCAACATGAAAATAACGAGATATAAGCCTAAGTGTATTATATGAACTAATGAAAGAGTCGATGGAAGATTATCTGAAAGAATTTATGAACTAGTTGGTTATGTACAGAAGAGGGATTCAGTAGATTTAATAAACGATTGAATAGTGAAAGCATTTTAAACAAGATCACATGTTAAAGAAAAGAGGACCTTAATATGATATCAGACTAGATAAATATTAGGAAACACTTTATACCATAATTAGTGATATGAAAGTTATCCTATTATAGGATAACCACATCAAGATTTTTCTCATCTTTAGGGATTGCTATTTGTGAAATAACTAAAAATTAACCCAACGCGATGTGGTGCGTTTGCGAACATCGTTACGCGCCTTGCGTCGATGACTTTAACGTTGTTTAGTACATAAAAGAAAAGTATTATGGAGATGAAAACAATAAAAAATGCATATAACAATGTTATTTGATCGGTATTAGCCTCATTTTTCATGGTACTAGCACGTTACCATTAGTCGATATAACTTATTGTATCCAAAACTACTCTATTTTAAAACAACTCCAATTTAAAAAAAATTATACCGTCACATCAAGAAAAAAATTTAAAGACAACCATAAATTATTTTTAAAAAAATTTTAGAAAGGAAAGTTATTATAGAGTTAAAATCAAATTAATAAAAAAATTAATAGGTAAATAAAGTATATTATATATAGTAAATGGAGTAAAGTTTTTTTATTGACATTTGTTTATTGCGATAACTCATTAATTTAGGGAACAACTAAACCATAATTATGCACTGTAACTAACTTTTACACTGCGTTACGCAACTAATATAACGATTTTTCTCGCATTTTCAAAAATTTTCCCCTCTTTTAAAAGAGCTTCACCCTTTTATTAAACCTTCTTAACTTTTTATATGATGTTATTTTTTATACAAACACATCATCAAATAGATCGTTTAATATCTATAATTCGATTATAGTATTGCTATATATTTTTATATTTTTTAACGTACGTTGTGCACCACGAATTTTACTACTGTAACTCTAACTTACAGTAGTGACATGACCTGCTGTGAACCACTAATTAGGTTTAATGAGTTATCACAATAAAAAATAGTTAACATTTGATTCTTTACATGAAGTCAAGTTAAAACATTAGAAAATTAAGGGTTTATATTGTAAATTATTTGAGCGATTAAATTATAAAACTGAGTGCCGGTCGGTATTGCTATTTGTGAGTATACACAATATCGAAAAACAATGCATGAAACCTATTGCAAAATTCCAAGAATTTTTTCTAGTTTATTAGTTCTTATTTTCAAAAGAAGTTCTTAATTGTGAAACATATGTTGTATATTTGGTGAAAAACAATAATTTTATCTCAAACAAAATTTCTCAAAATTAGTATTATAATATATATGATAGCTAGCTTCATTCAGCATCTATTAGGCCAAAGCTCGGGAGCACACTCGTCATAGAAGGGTAGGAAAGAAAATGAAAAGAGTTTTGGGTTTAATAAACACGAACATAATCAAGTATTAGTTTGAATTTTATATTTCAAGAAAGGAAACATAGGCTTAAGCATGCTACATACATATGTATGGCCTCAAAGATATTAAGAGCATGTGGATAAAACAACATGACAAAACAAACACTAATGCATGCATCTTTAATTAAGGTCATATGTTCCTTAAAACTTTATGATCTAGATATGTGTTGCTCGTTATTAATATTGAATGTAACATTTTATCGAAATTGAAGTTATTTAAATGTTTGCTCTCATGTGTATAACTAAATAGGAAATAGGTTGGGTTCTTAGTACTAGAGAAAGGGGTGGAGCCTATTGAATAGAGGATGGTAGGGGTAGCAGTGACTTAGGAGGTGGTGGAGTCTTTCCCTGGATGTATGTTAGACCAGGTGGCGGTGGAGGAGTCTTGCCTTGGGTGTAAGGTGAACCTGAAGGTGGTGGAGAACTCTTAGGTGGTGGTGGTGGAGTCTTTCCTTGTGTGTACGGTGAACCAGACGGTGGTGGTGGTGGTGGTGGAGTCTTGCCTTGGGTGTACGGTGAACCAGACGATGGTGGTGGTGGAGTCTTGCCTTGGGTGTACGGGGAACCAGACGGTGGTGGTGGTGGAGTCTTGCCTTGGGTGTACGGTGAACTAGACGGTGGTGGTGGAGTCTTGCCTTGGGTGTACGAGGAACCAGACGGTGGTGGTGGTGGAGTCTTGCCTTGGGTATACGGTGAACCAGACGGTGGTGGTGGAGTCTTGCCTTGGGTGTACGAGGAACCAGACGATGGTGGTGGTGGAGTCTTGCCTTGGGTGTACGGGGAACCAGACAGTGGTGGTGGTGGAGTCTTGCCTTGGGTGTATGGTGAACCATACGGTGGTGGTGGTGGAGTCTTGCCTTGGGTGTACGGTGAACCAGATGGTGGTGGTGGTGGTGGAGTCTTGCCCTGGGTGTACGGCGAACTAGATGGTGGGGGTGGAGTCTTGCCTTGGGTGTACGGTGAACCAGATGGTGGTGGTGGTGGAGTCTTGCCATGGGTGTATGGCGAACCAGACGGTGGTGGTGGTGG
>BJCO01362185.1:0-10392 GCA_018326465.1 Flaveria floridana
AACATCATATTGTGTAATATAATTTAAGTTTACTATCACTTTTATAATTTTCTAGAAAGCACTAATTGTGCGGGGTCTCGAAGTATAATCCAACAACCATTTAAGACACAAAAAGCAAGTTCCACGTATAATGATACTTACTAAATACACACAAAATAATTACACCAAAATTTAGTAATATTCATGTTCACACATATAATGATAACAAATAAATAAATGAATGTATAGTACATGTTTCTAATAAAAGAATGAATTAAAAATAAGAGCATACACATCACCTATAAATTACATATAATAAAGAACAAAAAGCTAAGTCATCTATTTCTTTTTTCCATCCCTCACTCACTCACACACACCCATCATCATCATCAACATCATCATCATTCTCTTTCTTCTTTAACACCCACACACCCATATGCTTTGCTTCCTCTGTTCTTCAGTATCTCTGAAACCTTGAAATCAGAGTGACACACACATCAATGGCAATTTAGCAAGAAAAAAGATCTTAATCACACCCTGTTCGTCAATTCCTCAAATCCACACTCGTAATCATCGTCATCATCACCTTCAATCGATCTCATTTCAAGAAAAAACTGTGATTTACAGAAGGCTATACGTGCATATGCAATGGCGAAAAGTGGGGTGTTTGAAAAAGATACCACCGACAACTTGAAGAAGGAGTTACAGAGGCTGGTGAAAGCGATTGTTGAAGATGCATCATCATCATCATCATCAGATGATGGTGAAGAAATTGGATTTGGGTTTACAGAATGTGTGGATAAAGCTGCACAGATTCTGCAATCTTTGAAGGATTTGAAAGAGGGAAGAACAATTGAATCATATTCCATCATGAAATTCAATAATCGAAGCAATGATAACACGAAATCGAGCTTCAATTCTGGCCCACAAGAGTTCAATTGCCCCCTTTCGAATGAGATCATGAGAGACCCTGTTATCATCTCCACCGGAAAAGTAAAATTTCTGCTCAATTCGTCGTTTAATTTTGTGGGATTTTGTTTTTCAATCGAAATTTGCTATCAATCTTATGTTTTTCATTGTTTTCTTGATGATTTGCAGACATATGACAGACATTCAATCCAAAAATGGTTAAACGCAGGAAACAGAGCATGCCCAAAGACCCAACAAATTCTCACCCACACGGTTCTAACCCCGAACCACTTGGTTCGAGACATGATCAAACAATGGTGCGACCTTCACGGGGTCCGGTTTGTGAACCCGGGTCACTATCCGGATCAAAACGGGCTAACCCGAGCCGATCAGAGTCATTTTAAATCACTTCTCAAGAAACTGTCGTCATCATCATCCTCCATAACCGAACAGAAAGAAGCTGCAAGCACATTAAGATCATTAACTAAAGAAATCCCATCTTTTCGAGCTTTTTTTGGCGAATCTAGTACCGCAATAGATCAGCTAATTACCCCTTTATCGCGAATCAAGAGTGAGATCGACCCTGATCTTCATGAGGATGTGATCACTACCCTTTTGAATCTATCGATTCACGATAGCAACAAGAAACTCGCTGCAGAAACACCCAATGTGATCGCGGTTTTGTTAGACGCATTAAGATCAGGCACGATTAAAACAAGAGCAAACGCGGCTGCAGCCCTTTTCACGTTATCAGCACTCGATTCGAACAAGTTGTTGATCGGGAAAGCAGGTGGTTTAAAGCCGTTGATCGTTCTTCTTGAAGAGGGGCACGAGTTAGCCATGAAAGATGTTGCATCCGCAATCTTTAGCTTGTGTATAGTCCATGAGAATAAGACTCGAGCCGTGGGAGATGGTTCAGTGAGGGTGCTTTTGAACAAGATTAACCACAGGGTCCTCGTGGATGAGTTGTTGGCGATTTTGGCTATGCTTTCGAGTAACCAGAAGGCGGTTGAGGAAATGTGTGATCTTGGTGCGGTGTCGTGCTTGTTCTCGTTGATTAAGGAGACAACGTGTGCGCGAAACAAGGAGAATTGTATCGCGATCCTATACGCGATATGTTTTAGTGATAGGACAAAGTGGAAGGAAATGAGGGAAGAGGAGGGTCATTATGAGACGTTGTCACAACTCGCGCAAGATGGGACTTCGAGAGCGAAAAGGAAAGCGAACGGGATTCTTGATCGGATTAACAGACCGATCAATCGGACCCATACCGCGTAAGTTTCATGGGGTTTGAAAGAAAGATGTAAATTTGTTATCTTTTAGATCAAAAGTTTCAAGATCTGTTTAGGATTCACGAGTTCATCCTTTAATGTATATAAGATTTTGACTGTTTTAGTCAACTTTGTTCCTGATTTTGACCTCAAGTTTTGACCTTCATCAAAAATTGATGAACATCTAAACAAAACCTATCATACTATATACAAAGATTACTAAAAGTATACATGACGAGATAACGTAGAGTTGATGATCATTTATATTATGTATGTCTACTATGTATTGATCTTGCAAAATGCACATGGTTCTTGTAGCATATAACTTGATCTCCACTCTAGTAATCACATGTTTTCTTTAATTTTTCTGAAAATAATTTTTTTTAATCAGAAAAATACATGTTCTCGTAGAAAATTAGGGCATTTCATTTCTAGGCATATATTTGATACTCTCTAGCATATGTAATTAAAATCACGGAATTAAACAGTGGTTTATTAATATTCTTGTATTTGTTATTGTAATATTATCTAGGATTACTTGTCAGGCGTTTTTAAGGACCTATACACGCTTCGTAACTTCGTGTATACCATAACCGACTCGAACCATATCTTGAAACCTACACATGAGTTCCTTTGATTGGTGGAGACGGATACTCAAACTTATCTTATTTCGTATGATTTGGATTCTTTATGGTAACTGCATATAAAGAGCCAAAATAAGAAATGATCGTCAAAAATTCAAACTCTAACAGTAGATTGGATGACTGTACGGACTTGTAGTTTATCATGAGAAAAAAATCAATAGTTTATGAAAAAAGGCAATAATTGATGATATTATTGAGGTGGGGTTGAAAGGTAGAAAGCCAAATAGGAAGAATGTGCCCATAATCAATAGGGCAATGTGCCTTTGTGTGATGGTAACATATTTTTGTGGTCCATTAAACCATCCAAAAAGACACTATCTTTTTTGTGAAAGTCTTTATTGACTAACAGTTGGTACCCACATCACCCTTTTTGTCCCATTTGTCACATTAAGGCTATTAAGGTTGTAAATCGTGTAGGGCTATAAATCGTATCGAGTTAACAAAAACATAACTCATACATTTATTTATTCATGTTAAAAACAGAGAACTTAACCTAAACAAGCTTAAAATCATATAACTTGAAACGACTCGTATAACTCATTGATATAATTATATAAACTAGTTAGCAGCTCAAGAGGTAGTAAAGGGTCATAACTAAGTTGATGAGTAATGAGTAAAACCGGTCACCTTTATAAAATAGGAAGAATTACATATTTCCCCTTATAAATTTTATCAATTACATATATACTCAATTTAAAATTTTAATTACATATATCCCCTTATAAAACTTAGTTAATTACATATATACCCAAATTAAAAGTTTAATTGCATATATCCCTTTCTAAAACTTAGTTAATTACATATATACCTAAACTAAAAGTTTAATTACATATATCCGTTTTATTAAACATAAATATTACATATTTATCAATTTAATTATTTTTTAAGGATAAGTTATGTAATTAGTATTTTACTCTTATTTTTTATAAACTATAAAATTATGCGTTTTCTTTTTACTAGTTTTTCGAGTTTTGATTATTTACTAATATTTCTATACTAACGTTTTTTGTTCTTTTTGTTTTTTTTTACCTTTTCATGCTAATTTTTTCTAGTTCTTATACGAGACACTTCCAATCTCGTTATGTAACATGATCCGAACACATAATTTTATGTTGCATAATGAGATTGGAAGTGTCATACAGGTACCGAAAAAAATTAGCATAAAAAGGTAAAAGAAAAACAAAAAGAACATAAAAACTTTAGGATAGAAATATTAATAAATAATCAAAACTCCAAAAGCAAGTAAAGAATAAAAACATAATTGTATAGTTTTAAAAAATAAGAGTAAAATACTAATTATATAAATCATTTTTAATAAAAGTAATAAAATGAGTAAATACGTAATTTTATGTTTAATAAATCATACATATATATAATTAAAATTTTGGTTTGAGTATACATATGTAATTAACTAAGTTTTAGAAGGGGATATATGTAATTAAACTTCTAATTTGAGTATATATGTAATTAGATAACTTTTACAAGAGGATATGTGTAATTAAAAATTTAAGTTGGGTATATATGTAATTGATGAAGTTTATCGAGTAATATAGGTAATTCTTCCTATAAAGTATGTATTTTTTAGTTTTTAATTAATATTAAACAGGTTGGTGTTTTGGCCCGTTTATCTAAACTATTAAACAGATCAACCCAAACACAACTTGTTTATTTTTTTAAACAAGTTGGAAATGACACCTCAAGCATGATTTTTTTTCTTGTCGGGACATGTCCGAAAGTTCTATCATGGATCACCACCATAATACCTCTTTCAACCCTGATTTGCAGGTGGATTATGGTGGTGAAAGTTGTGACAACATTTAATCAAGCACAAAAACCAAATATAACTCAATTCTAAAACATAAAAAACCAAAAACCAGGGTGTAAAATCCAAGATGAAACTACTATACACAATTCAGTGCACCACCAAATTTTTAGGATGCTGGAACAGCAATCACCTTGTATGTACTGTTTTACCACTATAATATGTATGTTAACTTACCATCTTTTAATCCATATTGTATGCCCAACCATGTTTTTCCAGATATGCTCCTACTGCTTCCTTAATTGCCAAATTTGGGACTAACTTTGACGGGTGAAGTGGTTCCCGAGTGATCGGATCAAACTTACCCACCTACCATATCGTTTTAATGATGGACAATGTAAGAAATACAAGTTTCAACAAAATGGTACTCTCCCTTTGTCCCACAAAGAGAAGATTGTGGACTCTTGACTTTTGATATCGAGCGGGATACATAGAGGGGATAAATTTAACATGGGTTTTGTCACATGACTTGTATTACGTTTACATTTAGTCTTAGATGATGCTATGGGAGGGATTGGTAACGGGTGAAAATGCGTAAGTTTTTTACGCACTAAAAAGGGGTACGGTTGGTGGACATGTGATTACTACAAAAGCTACCATTCTATCTTATTAATCAATTTTTGTCAGGCTGGATTTAAGAAGAGGGTTATACACATCATAAAGGATGACTTTCAACCTGGGTGACCCGTTTCTTGAGTCAAAATTGCTAAGCTAATCTTTTGACTTCAGACAGAAAAGTAGTCATTTAGATAACAAAAGTCAAAGTTTTTACTACATTTTCTATGTGAAGGGAAAGAAATACCTTTTCAAGATGATCAAGAATAACAGCCCTTTCATAAGTTAAACCACTTGGAGTAATGACAGGATCACGGAATATATCGAGTGTTATCTTGCAGCAAAGATAATCCGGTACCTGAAATGACACACATGCCATTTAAAGAGAGCTTGCATTTTGCTTTTAAGAACTCGGAGAAAAAATTAAAAAAAGAAAAAACTCACGTCCGTTGGTTTGTCAGCTTCTGCAGCTTTGCTGAATATTGATTTCAGAGCTGCTAATTGTTCAGAAGTTGAATAAGTAACTTCATCAGTACCATCCATCTCTTGGCTAAGATCATGCACAAGTTTTTCTTTTAAAGCTATCTCACATGATTTTCTGTGACACAGAACAACACATGCTAGGATAAAATAACAGAAAAAAAAACCCGTAGTATGAATATTAAAGACACCCAGACATCAAAAGATGGTAGAGGACTAGAGTTACCTTGTGTAAATGGATTAATTTGGGTTGTGTTTTAACCAAAAAGGGCGTACGTTTGTATAAAAATTTCAACTAAAAGGGATTCCTACGGGTAGAATGTCACTTAAAGGCCTTAAAAACCAATTGTATTCAAAGGTTTAGAATAGTATGGTTTTGGTAATAACTAGCCCATGAATTATTCATAAATTTTAGACAAACAAACAAGATAGGGTTTGTGGTTGAAACCAAATGGATCCATCCTGTTTTGACCATTGCTAGTCCAACCCACCAAGTAGGAATGATTTCAAAAACATACTCAAGTTTCTGCAAATCTAAAGTGCGTTTGGCAGAATCATGCAGCCACTCCTTGTATTTTGCTCTTGCAAGCTCCTGCCATATCTCTTCCACCATATAACTATTTGGGTGTGCACCTCTACCAAGATCCAAAGCCTACATAGGAAGTAAAATAAAGTCTTAAATTACTATTGCAGATCAAAAAGTAAATATGATTAGAGGAAACCGATCCTCAGTTACACGAGTATAGTTATTTTAAACAGCTAACTTCATACGAGTGATGGCAATTTCAATCTTCTTATAAATGTGTTGATTTGGGAAGTGTATTGTCTTTAACGGATCAAATAAGCACAATATAATATAGTTAAAAAAAATGGCCAAACGGTTTGAAAGTGTATTGTAATCAACCTACTAGATTGTTTTACTGAAAATAGTAAAATATTATTTAATTTGTAACCGTATTTAATAAAAAAGATTACGAAAAAATGTTTAGAAATCAAACGAAAAGCTTTTCAGGTGAAAGCAACCAACCAACTCAATCTCTTTGATCCAAATCAGAAGTCACTCGTCTTGACCTGACCTGTTACACTCCCGCCTATTCTACCACCTCTAGATCGTTATTGGATGCAAGTTTCAACATAGGGTGTGTGCTTCTTTAGTAAAAGAAATACACAAGTACACTACCACCATAACAAATATTTTTATATTTTAAGTTTAAACTACATATAGAAATAAATAAATAAGTTTAAGGGTATGCATGTTATAGATGGAAGCTGCATGGGATTACACTTTAAGAAGCAAACATAAAGACAGACTTATTTCTCTTGAAATCTTAAGACTATGTTGTCAAAAGCCCACAAGGCACGAACACCTAGACCCTCCGACTCAACCCAACGATTGTCGCCTCACCTTAGAAGCCCCATTTCCAATCCCTCGGGCACATTTTCAGGCCAAGTTGCTGCCAAAATTTGTCTGAACAACTCTGAAACAATTGCAATAGCCCTAAACAAGCCTGGATTTAAACTAAAAACTTGAGCTAGCCCATAACAAGACTAAAGCATGTCTAAAACCCGTAAAATGGAATTTTTATACTATTGCGCCGTCCTCAGTTGAGAAAATTCACACTTTTAAGCTTTGTGCCCTGGGTGCACCTTGCGCCTTCGACAACTATGCGTTAAACTAATCCTCACTTTCCACAAACGGTAACAATTTATTATAACCCACAATCATGTTAGTTAAATTAGTTAACTATGTAGATCAATTACAAAGATATATTACCAACCTTAGAATTAAGTTGTTTTCTTTTTTAGTTTGATATACATGGATTAAAAGGCGTACCCTTTCCAAAGCTTTTATTCCTTCAGCATAAATCTCCCTTTCTAGTAGTGCAAGCCCTAGCATGTAATGACCCTGCAGTTACAGAAAATTTGCACACTGTTACCAAACATAATTCCAATAAGATATAAGGTCGTTCACTCGTCGCTGTGTTTGCAATTAATGTAAATATAAAACGACAAATTCATATGATTAGAATAGGAGGAAATAACACAGCACGTGCTTATATGATTACGTTGCCTATATGATTCACTTAACAAAATATTATAGATAAGGATAGAAAATCAGCTGCATGAAAGAGTCGAAGAAGAATACAAATGACAAACATCATCTAATTAGGTTAAGATCATTTATAAAGACATAATAGTTCAGATGCAGTGTTTCCTAGCGATAAAATGACATTTCCACAACCTAGGTGTGCATCATCACCGCACCTTTGATTCACAAGAAATACCAAGATATCAAATTTATTACTGATGATCATGAGACATTATTAGTAATTTAAAGTAGTTACTTGAAGCAGTGTAATTTTCATCCCAAAATAACAATTGATATAAAAGAAATATCGGTTTTAATACACATGCAAAGACAGTTATGTCTACATTTACGCTTCATTTCTAACCCTACATGATGATCACTTGATTTGACATTCTTGTGGATCAAATGAATGGTACATTACAAAGAAGTCTAAAAGAATATTAGCAGCATCTCACATTTCGCCAACTACCAATATATGCCATAATAGGTGTCTCAAAAGTTATATTCTCACACAGTATCGTTAAAATACCATTCCTTATCTGTTGTTGGCTGATTTTACTAAATTTATGGAGGGTTTAGAGCTTGTATGGCGGTTTCTAGTTTGAAAACTGTTTCATGGTGGTTTATAGAGAGTCCACTACTCCAACGAGCGAACTCTACTTTGTCAATTATACTTGTTGCAGCGTGGTGACCCAGGAAGCATGCCACGTCTAGAGTCCGCTAATCACTCAAGTGGAATCAAAGTCAAAAAAGCTAGAGTCCGCTGGTTGAGGTAACGGACTCTCCACAAGCCACCATGAAACCATTTTCAAGCTAGAAACCACCAAATTAAAGAACTGAAAACCCTCCATAAATCTTAGAAATGCTTTATTGCCCATATTATTAATTACATTCTCACACGCTATTATCATGTCATTAGCTGTTGGTGTTTGACAGTGCCTTTAGCTAGGTCTACACCACGAAAATTATCCATACGATAAAAAAGATTCATATATATAACTTAGATACACGAAATTATCTAACTTCCATCTGCAAACAAGAGGTAGCCATGAAAACTTAAGAGTTGCAAATAAGTAAAAAAAGAAACACAGCATGTGAATAATGTATGTATTAGACCTTGACAGATTTAGGATCAAGCAGAACAGCCCTCATGGAATCCTCCTCAACTCTTGCCCAATCACTACACACACAAAAGTAACAAAAAAGACACAAATTCAGTCATTATCAAAAATTGACACAATCAACTCCAAAATCAACATGAATTCACTTCAATTTTGCATCAAGTATATACTACACCAGCTAATCATAAATCACACATACTTGCGTTTGAGATGGCACAAAGCACGATTGGTCCAATACACCGGAACATTAGGGCACAACGTGATCGCCTGAAATATCAAAACACAAACAAGCAAATAGAAATCGGCATTTCATCGAACAGATGGTGATCAACTGATCATGAACTGAATTCGAACAACATCATTATCATGGATTATGATTTGTGAGATATATACCTCGGTGTAAGCATCGATGGCGGCAGCGAACCTGTTCTTCTTGAAGTAGTGATTTCCGTGTTGTTTGAGTTGTTCTGCTTGCTCGTCGGCGGAACTGACTCCTTTCGCCATTGCCGATGTTGATTACGGTGGTGGTGTGATCGGTTTTTTAACGTTTGGAGTGATGAAATGGTGGAGATTGTTGAGGAACCGGTGATGACGGTGGGTGGTGACGATGAGTTATGAATATAGTAGGAGATTTGGAGAATATGAGTTATATGATTTCCGTCAACGATTGCGTGTGACCCAAAAAAGTATAAGGTGAAAGTTATAAATGTCGGAGTAAATGTTTTTTTTTTTTCTGTTATTTGAAAGTTATAAATTTTGGAGTTAATTTTGTTGTCAACTTTGTAATATGATGGGTATTTTAGTCAAAGCAATTATAAAATAAAAAACCGGTCTCTTGTGACGGGTTTTATGTGTTTAGTTTCTATAGGTCATTACTATTGTGATTGCCTTAAACTGATTCCTTTCTACGTTAATGAAGCTTACATCACAACCAAAGTAAGAAAGAGATAAACAAACAAGTCATACGACAACAATTGTTTGAATCATTACCATAAAACACAAATCATCATAAAAGTAAAAAAATAAAAATAAACAATAATACATTAACAATGCATTAATAATAATTATAATATTAAACCAAAGAATTATGCGATGTAATAAAATAGACAAAAGTAACATGAAACTAGAAACATTAACTAAACAAAATAACAAAAGACTACCAAGAAGTCAACTAATAATTATGATTACCAAAAGAGACTGGATATTTAAAACCCCTCACGTGATGTTGCTTCTTTATTTATAATTATTCTAACTAAAACATCTCTCATATTGGAAACTTAACAGAAAAAGTTAAGGGTGTTAATTAGATGTCATCAAATGAATACAAATGACAATTTAGTAAAACCTTTGAAATCAAATGACAAAAGCTAAATTTTGGAATTTAAATGACAAGTTTTATGAAACCACACAAAAAAAAACATTTAACTCCATTTAAAAGTTTTATGTTAGAAAACTTATCTATACTACTATATAATACATTTTAAAATAACAATGTACTAATTTTACTCAAATTGTAAGACAC
>BJCO01362186.1:0-16893 GCA_018326465.1 Flaveria floridana
ATATCCTTAACTGACCTACTTACCGATACTAATGAAGATATGAGTTTCCTCTAAGGCCATGATGTTGATCCAAAACACCAATGTAAAGGTCAACTGAGCCTAGAGAAACCTATGACTTCTAGCCCCCATCAGAAAATCCAAACTAAGGTGAGTCGCACTGATATGGAGGGGACTTATGTAGATTCAGCTACCACTACTTAGCGTGTCTCATTGGACCCTCAGGACAGTGGTAGCATCTCTAAGACTGAACATACGACAAGTCGGCCTGTTGATGAATCTGAAAGAGACATCACCTTGCAGAGGAAACCAGGGTGCCAAGAAACCACATCTGGTGGTAACGATGAACATACACGGTATGTTATCTCATCTCCCCGTGATTCTTCTAAAGAAGATGAGAGAAGTATGCAATTCATCATAAGATACATACTTTCCAAAGTCTCAAACCTTGAATCAAAGGTTAAGACTTTAGAGGAAAGGTCTGCCACTCAGCAACTTGAGATTGAATATCCTAAGGCTCAACTAGCTGAGACACAGATTGAGAGATCTATTAGGCATGTACCAATTCAAGTCTCTCTAACTTATTCCTCTAGCTTATCAAGCTCTCAAGATGATGCTACCAAAAAGGAGGAGAATGTTTAGAGTGAAACACATGTGAAGGAAAGCTTGGCTCTTTCAACACTCTCTTCAAGATACCCTGTTCAACAAGCAACTATTTTCCCCAAGCGACCTCCTATCATTCTTCAAGCGAGCCCAAAGATGCTCATGGATCTTAACAGATTCCTAACTAAGTTCCTAATGAGCTCTTCACTTGAACAACCAAGTCCTAATGTTTTTCTTGCATACTTTGGAGTTGAAGAACTTCAAAGGTTGAATGCACCACCTACTACTTAGGAAGGAGTTGGTAAAACTAAGGTCCACATTGAACCTAAAATTGATTTTGAAGGGGATATAAGGACTGATGGCCCAACAACTGAATCAGTTAGGATAGGTAGTGCAATCCCACTAACTTCCGAAGCTGAAATCCAAGCTGTGGAAGGACTATCCTCTTTGTCTAATGATCTAATTATCACAAGGCAATTCTTGAACTAGCCACTGAGGTAACTAGTAAAGAATTTCTCAAAACCCCTCTTACTTAAACACCTTCATCAACATAAGCTCAAATTACCACTCACTAACCTGAATCCTCTACACCAGAATCTCCAACGGCTCAAGCTTCCAAAGACATCAAAGGTAAAAGGAAGATGAGTACGAAAGAACTATTAGAGGAGGAAAGCATGGAGAAGCTCAAATGAAAAGGTAGACTCACTACTAGAAAGCTTTTAGTTGGAAGAAGTAAAGCAGCTGAGGCAGCCCAGGAGGCTATCAACAACAAGAAAAAGGTGGAGATTATTAGAAAACTTGTCAATCTTGGAGTAGCAAATGAAGATGTACTTCTCTTACCACTTGAGGAGTTGGTGGAGTTAGAAAAGGCAATCCTGCTGCAAAAAGGACAAGAGGAAGTAGCAAGATTGGCCTTAGAAGAGAAAGAGAAACAAAAGAAAGAGGAAGCTGAACAATAACTGAGAAATGAAAGAACAACTTTCTTATGTTCTAGGGGATACCCTGTTGAAGAAGTAACTCCTCATGATAATGACATGATCTTGTTGTTTTTCCTTAAAGAACAAGATCAAATGGATAGAGAGGAAAAAGGCGGTCAGGGAAAAGCTTAGGGAAAAGAAGAAGAAGGAAGAAAAAGCACAACTTGTAGAGGCCAAGAAGATGGGAGATAAAGCATGAATGAAAGCATATCTCAGAGCCCATGGCTTCTATGGTAGACAAGTTGGCCCTATGTATGAAAATACCCTCCAGCGACATATCAGTGACATCAAGGCTGACATTCGCTCAGGAAGAAGGAAGGAGGTTTACCCAAGTCCTTAGAGAACAACACCCAAACCTGCACCTCAACCTCATCCCTAACCTAACCTGAGACACACCCTTTCCCTACCTAATAAAAACTGAACCAACCACTGAACCCTACACCCCTGAACCCATACCATCAGCCATACCCTCATCCTTACCTATTGCTTCATAATAACCAACCCTACTACCCATTCTAAGACCCAAAACACTTTCCAGAACTCAACCCTCTTCTACCCAACAATCAACCATCCACCCATCACCCAAGCCACCCTTTGAGTCAAGTAAACCTCTAACCTTGGAAAAATACAAAGAAATCAAGGAAAGGCTCATTAATTGTACTACTCTAAGCGAAATCTCCTGTGAAGAGGAGTCTATCAAATTAACATTCATTGATGGCTCTTCCTGTTCTCTCACAAGAGAGGAATATCTTGATTTGCCTACGGGTACTCTAGACCAGTCACTTCAGCTCTTGGCAACTAACTCAGATTCACTTAATAAAGAAAAAAAGAATCTGAGAAGAAGACTGTTGACTCTCTTGGATACGAGGAAGGGGAACATACTGCCAAATCAACCCCGCATTCCTAGAAGAAAATTGTCGAATGGAGGTTCGAAGACTCTTCTCACAACTTTGTTATGGAAAGAGAGAATGGTACAATCAACAGACTTAACGCTTCATCTCTGCTACGCTTAAGCAGATTACCTTCGGAAGAACCTACTATGAACCAATGGATATAAGTATGGCCCTTCTGACAAGCCACTACAATCTCTAATATGCTGCGTGGTGCTTTCCCATACCTATGTAGTTGACCATAATTAATTCACTATTCATTTTTTATCAGTTAGTACAATTACCATGTTTAGTTGGTAGCAAAAAGGTAAGTCATGGACATATCATGACTACCTGATCTAGGATAATATTTTGTCTTAGATACCTTATGTATAGCAATGTAGTATTTGTTTAGATGTAAGTTCCAGCTGGTTTTCAAAGTATAACCGGCTGTAGATAGCAGTATATATAGTTTCTTATTGTAACTCATTTACATATGCTTGTAAGAGTCTTGTACACCTTGAGTTGAGAAGTAATATATACAAGTATCTTGAAAACTATTTCTTGTGTGTTGTTTACTTAGTATATTATTATCAACTTAGTTTAAGATTCTTCATTTATCAAGAGTGAAACTTACCAAGTTTGAGAGATAATATTGTATTGATAGAACAATATCGATCCTGTATAGTGATATAAGAATTGCATTTGATGCTCGAGAGTACGTATCCTTGCTTCTTTAACATGAGAATCTAATTGAACCATCTCGATCAAAATTTTCTTTTGCAATCCTTCTTTCTCTAATTCTTTAACTCTTTGCTCTAATATAACTATAGTACATTTGGAGATCCAAATGAGGTTTCAATAGCTTATCTTCTCTGTTTTGGAGTGTTGCTGTATGTATCAACATTAAATTCCAGATTCTTCTTTTGCTCTCTCACAGTGTAGAATATGTTGGAACTCATGTTGTTGGAGGAGTCCTGGTTACTGAAATAGAAGTTGTTTTAATGACAATAACTAGAATCTCACGAGTCATGAATTAACTCACTCTAACTCTTTAAGTAATCACTAGAGTCTTTCTACTTGGGGAAGCTGTAGTCATTGGAGTTCAAGGCCTCCTAAATGTAACACCTCTTCCTCTTCCTCTGCCACGTCCATGATGTTCAGCAGTCACTATCTTCCTTGCAACTATCTTTTTTCTTTTCCTTGTGTTTGGTGAATCTTCTGGAAAATAATGAACATCAGCCTCTGTTGTAGAACTTTTAGTTGGATTAACAGTCCCTCTAGGCTTTCTTGCAAAATGTAAGGCACGTTGCCTATCTCATCACCTGTTTTATAATTAGAACTATTATCAAACCACTTATCAATCTTATTAGCTGAATTAGCTTCCCTTTGAGGAGCAAAACTTCCTGGACCATCATCGGGAGTTTCGGATGATGTTCTAACAATTCCAGCTTCCTTCTGTTCTTCTTCTTGTAGTTGCTAATCTTGATATGATTATTATTGAGGTTGTGGATCATAAGATAATCTTCCAAGTTTGGAAAAAGTATCCCCTTTCTAGGCTTTACTCTGGCTTCCAAAAAATTAGTAAAAACATCTTTCTTCATGATCATAACAGAGTATGTTACAGTTCCAAGATTGGCTAAATCTAGACGTGTAGCATTCACCATCAGCTGTAAGAATCTTGGATACATTAGAAATATCTTTCCAACATCTACAATCATATTCTTTTGCATCTTCGAGAATATAGCATTTGAAATGCCATATGGACACTCGTCTATCAAAGAAACTAGTAATTATCTTAAAACAACGGTAAGGCTATCCATCCCAGCCTTTTGGTTGCTCAAACAATGTACCACAACAAGGAAAAGAGACTTCTAAAATAGGGGTAAGTACTTTTTATCAAGTAAAGGATAACTATGATCATAATCCATCATCTTTAAATAGTCTTTAGCAACTTCATCATCAATCTTTAATGGTGCATTAGCTTGATCTCCCAACTATATAACTCGATTAAGGATTTCATTTGTGATAACATGTCTTCCCCTTAATCATAGCTACTGATTGCCTTGATCGTATAGTTTATCAGCAGTCTTGTTCTAGAAACCGTTAACAATCTCATAATAAATGTTAGAATTAGCAGAAATAGCATAATACACTCAATAAGTCTTCAATCCATCAATCAAGGATCTAAATATAGCTTTGTCTTCTACAACATCAACAAGATAAGCAACTTCAATATGATTCTTGTTGAACACTATTGATCTATCCATCCATAACATAAATAAAGGAATTGATTAAGAAACATGTTCAAGACAGTCAAATTCAATCATAATTTTCAAAGTTTGATATAATTTGAACATTACACGTATGAACTAAACTTATCGCATATGATAACTCAAAGTAATTGCATGTTACATGTTAGTTAAATTTAAAAACTACTCGTGTGACAGTCAAACTTATCGAATGCGAAAAGTTCTCGCATCTCTTCAAATTCATATTAACTCTTTGTATGCGACATCCTAAAAATCACAATTCAAATTCATCATTTTAACAAGTTTTAAGCAATATGTGCTTATTAAGTGTCGATTAGACATAATTCATGTTCATTTAAGGCCAAGTTATCCAAGTTTCAAGTTATACTCAAATATTAAAATTAGTTTAACATAAAAATCTTTCAAACGTATATCTATAAAAAGATATACCTAGTATAACAATCAAAACAACGGTATGATCAATATAGGATATATGCACTCAAATGAATCAGACAAACACTTAGAAATTTTTTAGAGAATTTTGAAAATAGTCTAAATTTTGAAAGTTTGCGATACGAAGAATGAACCATTCGCATAACTGTTCAACTTATATTGTGTTAGAAGTTATCACACGACAAGTGGTCAATCTCTTGTTAAAGTTGTCATGTGCGATAACTTGAATTTTATTTTCAAAATTTCCAACTTTTTAAATAATTTTTGATTTGTCGTCCAACCAGGCAATGAGTAACTAACTAGGAATTTTCTTTTAATAATATTCTCTCAAATTAAAACATTAAAATATTTTTAAAATCTTTCATATTTTGGAATTAATAAACAAATGGCATAATTTAACCTAAAAACAATTTAAACTAGTTTTATAAATATTCTATTATCAAATTATATTTCTAAAAAATAAGTATTAACATCTTTCAGCTGTAGTTAGAATAAGACTAACTAAGTTGATTCTTAATATATTTGTTCCTCTTAAACTACTGTTTTAATTTATACTTAGACATAAATATTGTGATTTTTATCATGTTTTGATTTGATTATGTGAAGTCAATGGATCCTGTAATTGAAAATCATATAGAACTCCTATCCAGCTTTAAGACACATTTTAGATTTCAAGTCATTCCAATTTGACTTAAATCTTTCACCTCTGACTAATAACTTTATTTTTTATGAAATTTCTTGAAATAACTATTTTGAGCATAACTATCCCAAGAAACGTTTCTGAACATTGAATATTAACAAGTTTTAGGACACACTACTAGCCAGTCGATCTTATGTTAGCCCTCTCTTGATGTTTAGTACTTACTTACTACAAGGTTTTATATAAAGGCTGATGCAACCAAAACAACCTAAGGCTACCTTGTCACATGCACTCAGTACCAAGTAGAAGTTGCTCTGTAAGTTTTATACTTAGAACAAAAATTATTCTACGAATAAATGTTCCAAAGCCAAACTTGCTCCGGAAGCTTTATACTCGACACAAGAATTATTCCACGTATAAAATCTTCCGAAGCCAAAGACCAAATCTTCCAAGGGTAAAGATGAAGTCATCTGTAGCTTCAAAGACAAAGTCTTCTGAAGCCAAATGAAGAGAAGACTGATTTCTTCTGAAGACAGAGGATAACATGTTTTTCTCTGATTAGATCTGTTGATTTTGAGTAATACTGCTTTAGGGTGTTCATAACGACTTGAGAGTTCATAACTCAGGTTCAAGAGTGTTATTGAACGAATTAATCAACACACAAGTTGAGTTAAGCTAATAGATAGCTAACAAAAGAATTCTACTCAACAATTTGGCGTAATCAATTTTAAAATATTTAAAATCTATTTTATCGTTCATCGAATACTGTTCCATTGCTTAAATAACACCGATCTACATCAAATATTTATTGATTCGTAAATTCGTGTTATTGATTGATAATCAACAGTTGTTTAAAAATTTTTGAATAGATTTCATCATTAAACATCCTCAATTCGATATCATTTGAGAATTTATTAAGAGGATTGACTACTTTTGACGTCAACGTCTTAATTAACCGATAATTAAGTGTTTGTTATTAATTAGTTCATTTACAAAGAAATCTCTATTTTAGTTACCAATCACCAATTTAACTAAAATGAGTAATTCACTTGTTGGATCAGCTTACCAACCTCCGAAGTTAGAAAAAAAGTTGATTTCAAAATTTGAAAAATCAGATTTAGGAATCATGTGAATAACACTGATTCTGATTTATGGGTGTCCATTACTGAAGGTCCTTATATTCCACCAACACTTGGACCTGATTACAAGGACAACAATTTACCCACAAATCTAAAGGATCTGTCACCTGAGGATGCAAAGAAGGCCAAAATTGACAATAGAGCGTATAGTATGCTTACTATGGCTTTACCTGAAGACCTCTTAATCAGGTGTGAAAATGATAAAACAACAAACTCCTTGTCGTAGATTCTTCACACACTTTGTGAAGGGAGTGATGAGATCAGAAGCATTAGGAAGGATACACCTTGCTCACAGTATGAAACTTTCCATCATATTAAGGGTGAATCTGTTCCTCAACAACTTCATAGATTCATGCAGTTGGTGACTGAGATGAACATCTTGGAGCTGAAATACACCAATGAGGAGTTGAACGAGAAGATGCTCTATACTTTACCAGAAAGTTAGAGGCAAAATGTATTCGTGTTCAAGAATACTTTATATCTCAAAGCCATTGGGCTAGATACTTTGGTAGCTAAGGTGGAAACACTTGAACTAGATGAGAAAACAAGAAACAAGAGTACAAATGCACCTATTGCTCCTTACCAGTTCAAAGAAACTAAGGGTCTTGGAAGTGCTTTTATTTCCAATCATGATGATGGAAGCTCTTGTGCTTTGAGTGATGATGAAGAAGTTGGTTTCTATGCATCAAGGTTTTCTAAATCAAATTCTCAAAGCAATTTAACAAGAAAAGAGAGAGGAAAACATGATGAGGGTAAAAGCTTACATGCTGCAACAGGTAAGGGATCCTCCTCCAATAAAAACAACAATCAAACAGAACCAATTAGTATGGTTTTGGACTCACAAGAACAGAAGGCAGCTTTTGCAGCACTCTGTTCAAGCTTTAGAGCTTATCTAGGTAGTAAATTGACACCCGCACACATTTGCCAGCAAGATCTTGAGGAACTACATCTAGATGAAGTTAAAGAGATGGATCTGCAATGGCAGATGCCTATGATTGCTTACAGAGCCAAAATGTATCTGAGAAGAAACAAAGGATTGGTAGCTGCAGGTAGAACAAAAAAGATAGGTGTTGATAAGTCCAAGATGAGATGCTACAAATGTAATTTGTATGGTCATTTTTCAAGGGAATGTAATCAATAATCAACAACTGACTTAAGACAAAATCAACATCATTAGTCTTAACAACATCAGTCTCATCAACAATCAGCAAATCAAGAACAACCTTAACATACAAACTCATCCCCACCAGCCACAAGTTCATGAGCAGGTCCAAGCAATACCAAGGAAATTGGGTTGATCATTCTACAAAATGGAACATGTGATTGGAGCATGTATGAGTAGGAGGCATTGGATGAAAATCAAGCTTTAATGGCCAACATGGAAAACAAAGTCTCACCTATGGCTAGAGAGGTAAGGGATAGATTGTGTTTATCAAGTTATGTTGAAGAGGTAGAGAGATATAGAGTTCATGCTCAACAATTGGCTAGTAAAGTAAAAGAACAATGACTTTGAATGAATCTCATGTAAGAGAGCATAAATTATATCAGATTAAAATCACCTCTTTATAAAAGAATTTAGATAAAATTATTTCTAAAAATTATAATTTAAAAGCACAAGTTGAGCATCTGACCACCTATTTAACAAAATCCATGTCTGATCATGCATCAACTGAAGTGAAACTTTAGAAGTTTCAATTATCATCTCAGCAATATGAGAAATTGTTAAATTCTCATATTTAATTGAAGAAAAGTTACGGGTTGGGATTTAATACTGTTGCACCCCCATTGAATGATAACTATACCCCTTTACCTGAGTCTATAACCAATAGTTTATCAAACCATTTTATGCCAAGCACCAAAATTGAACCAAAAACTAAAATTAATCAATTGGTAAATGGTATGATACTGAGGTGAGTGAAACTGAGTCTTCTGAATCAGAAGTTTTAAAAAAATGACTCAGATTTGACTTTGATGAGTGTGATGACTTGGGTGATTCTGATGAACATGATTAGCAAAATGTTGATGGTTTGGGTAAGCGAAAGAATGTTTCTTTTGAACCCATTATGCCCAAAGTTCTTGAAGAGGTCAAGCTACCTTATCCTCCAAAGTAAAGAAACATGCTAAAGACCATTTACAAAAGGATAGCACAGCTGAATGAAGGACTTCATAAAATCAACAAGCAGCAAAAATCTCCATCAACAATGAAAACAGCTAAAGCTGAAGTCACTCTTGACTATACGAAAGGAACCAAAATAACTTCCGTAGAAAAGCCAAAGTCTTCGGTAGAATTTCTATGGAAGAACAAGAAAATTCATGAGCCAACACAATCAGCATCCGTAGAAGATCTATGGAAGAAGAAGTTAGCTGCTGAAGCAAACACAAACAAGAAGAAATCAGCTGAATCAAATATCAACGAGAAAGCCAAGCAACAAAAATATATGAATCCTAAGCAATAGAGTGAAGCAACAAAAATCTGCTGCTAACCAAGAACCCTTTGACATCATGTCCGGGAGTGGAAACGATTCATCAGCTGCCAAATTTGAAAATGAGTTAAAGGCACAAAAGCTAACAAAGAAGAAGAAAGTGATTGACTCTGAGAGTGAAGCAGAGGAGAAATACTGCAAGTGGTGTGATATGCATAATCACAAAACTGATGAATGCTACTTCAGCAATTATTGCTCCATATGAAACTTGAACAATCATATGACTTCTTATTGTTATTTCAACAAACATTGTGCTATTTGTAACAAGAATAATCATTTTACTCAAGAATGTTATTTCAACATAAAGAACAAAACAAAGAGCACAAAGAAGCAATAATTTAGGACTGTTGACTCAGAATCACAATCAAGTGATAGTCAAGAAAATTCAAAGCTCAAGAAGCAGCAACCAAAGCAGAAGATGCCAAAGACAAAGAAACAACTATTTCCTGATAAATCTAAGAAGAAGTAGGAGAAGCAACATCCTCAACTCAAAAAACCTCACAAGAAGGTATATTTGAAGGAGGAAACCACTGCTACTGATGAAGCCTTCTTTGACCATTTTGAAAAGGGTACTCAAATACCACAATCAAAATCAAAAGATGGTGAAACATTTTTCAATCAGTTCATCATCCAGCTCCATGTAAAAGAAAAACAAAGAGAAGGTGAAAGAAGAAGTGATTGTGGAACCACAACAAAGTGTTTCAAGTCCATCTTCAATAAAGTCATCCTCACCTCTAACAAAACATAGTGAATCAATTGATTCTAAAATCAAACCTAAAACATCTAGACTTATTCATAAGGGAGTAACAATTTTAGACATATGTGGCAAGCCCAAGACCATTAAAGCTTGGGTTCCACATTCTAATTCATCTCATTATGTGTGTAGGAACATTCATGGAGGACTGATAATAAGTGGTATGTTGATAGTGGGTGTTCCAGGCATATGACATGAAACTGTTCTCTACTTCATGACTTCAAAAATAAAAATACTTCATATGTGACATTTGGTGGGGATAAGAATGGAGGTAAAATTGTTGGTGAAGGAATGGTAACAAATGGTGTACTTAAGTTTAAGAAAGTAAATTATTGTGAAAATTTGTAATACAATTTACTTAGTGTTTGTCAAATTTATGATCAAAATTATATCACTTTATTTGATAACACTTATTGTTACATTCTTAAGCTAGGTTTTTCAGTTCCAGCAGTTTGGATTCTTTTTAAAGCATCAAGAAGAGAAAACACATATGTTTTGGATAAGAATAACACATCTATAACAGGCAAGGAAACCTGCCTGATTTCTAAGTCTTCAAAAGATGAATCTCAATTATGGCATAGAAGGATAGCTCATTCTAACATGAAGAACATGAACAAGCTGGTCAAAAATGACTTAGTTATTGGCCTTCCACAAAAAGAATTTTACTGTTCAAATCACTGTTTATCATATTACAAAGAAAAACAACATAGAGTGTCTCATAAATCCAATATAATTAACACAAACACAACACCACTCATATTGCTTCACATGGATCTTTTTGGTCCAACTAATGTGATGAGCATTGGCAAAAGAGAATATTGTTTGGTGATTGTTGATGATTTCACTAGATTTACATGGGTCTTTTTCTTAAAATAGAAAAGTGAAACATCAAAAACATTAATGGAATTTATCACTAAGATTGAAAATCAACTTGATTTGAGAATTAAAATCTTAAGAAGTGATAATGGGTTTGAATTTGTTAATCATTTTTAGATTCCTTTTACAGGAACAAAGGCATAGCAGACAATTCAGTGCACCAAGAACTCCATAGAACTCCACAACAAAATAGAGTTGCTGAAAGAAGAAACATAACTCTCATTGAAAAAGCAAGAATAATGCTAGCTGATTCACATCTACTAATCATTTTTTAGGCAGAAGTAGTGAACACAACATGCAATGTTCAAAACAGGACATTAATTGTCAAAGAACATAACGAAACACCACATGAGCTTTTATTTAAAAGAAAACATTTCATATGATATCATAGAGCTTTCAGGTGTCATGTGTCTATTTTAAACACAAAAGATCAATTAGGAAAGTTTTCTGAAAAAGCCTATGATGGTTTCTTTATTGGTTATTCATCAACATCTAAATCATATAGAGTTTATATTTCACATCAACACATTGTGGAGGATGACTGGGTCCGAGAATTAAGTTCTCTGTTGATGTGACTTTAACAAGGATCGAATAAGATGATTGCGTCAACGATTAAGTAGCAGAAATGCAGAATCAAAGAATATAAATGCTAAAAAGATACACATAAATGCTTTGTATATTAATTGGTGAACCAACAAGTTACAGTAGGTGCTAGGGTTTTCAAGACATTGACATGATAACCATAGAACCTCATAACTTAAGTACTAGGTATCTTACAAATGAAAAACTTACATATGATGGATATTCTGTTCTATTTATAGGGTGACATAAAGCCTGTACAAAAAGACTAAACTACACTGATAACTATATCAAAATACTAGTCTAAGTACAAAAGCAAGCATTTGTGCTTGAACATCCGCATTAACTAATACGAATGCCTTGGCTTCATCAGCATTTCTTGATTGTCTTCAGCATTAAGTGTTTGGTCATCAGCATTGAGAAATGCGGATGAACAAACACTTTTCAGCATTTCTTTTATGTATCGGCATTGGTTAATGCGGAAGAACAAATACTCATTCGCATTTGTTCTGACTGTCCGCGTTTGTATATGCGGAAGAACACACACTTATCAACATTTGTTCTTTGGTCATCCGCATATACAAATACGGATAGCCAACACTTGTCTTTTGTTCTTCACCCACATATGTTCTTCTTCTTTATTTGTTCTCTTTTGTGTTTAATCTTATCATAGACCATCTTCAGAATTTTGATACACTTCAGGAAGAAATACATATCAGCTTCGCCAAGCTTGTTGTTGATTTCCCTAAAATGACTTGAGAAGATGTAGTGGATATAAGATTCATCAAGCAATCTAACTTCATATCCACTAAACAGAAAGATTTCAGTCCCTTCTTATCCTCCCCACTTCCTTTCAATTACCATCTTATATGTCTTTTCATCATAGTAGACATTGGAGATTGGTATTGAAGCAGGGTGCCAGCCACCATCTTTTTCTTTGGAGAATTAGTTGGTTTTATATTCACTTCAGGAAATACTAACTCTTCAGTGCTCTTGGTTCTTCTTTTCTAGTCTAGGGGATGTGGACAGTTTTGTCTTTACTCAAGCATATGGCTTTCAGTGAGTCCAAATTCTTGGTTCTTTTGAGGATCTTCAGAATCTCTTTAAAATCATATCCTCTGTACATGGCATTATGATTAATCAGTTCAAGATCTGCCAGTTCTTTTAGATCATATTCCAGTTACTGTCATACTTCCAGGCAATGATTATAACATAAATATTTCCCTCTGGAGCAGACACACCCTGTATTATCTCTGAAGTGGTCAACCCCTCTTAAAGATTCAATTAAGATGGTTCAGTGAACCACTCAGGATTCATGTTGAAGATGGGTGCTAAGATATCATGGTCTTTGTTTATGAGCTGGATAAATTAGGCAGACACTCTAGGTCTGGGTTTTCTCCCCACAACCTCCTCTTCTAACTTTTTCATCTTTTCTTTCTTTTGATTGATCATTTGGAGGATTGCAGCTTTGAGAGAGTTTGTCTTCATACTTCCCAGTCTTCTTTTGTTGTGTCCTTGTTTGGAGAGGCAATCCTTCATTTCACTATCGGTCATGGTATATGGATCAGGATATGGAGCTTGAGGAGCTTCAGACTGCCGGGTGTGTAGAGTAGTGAAGTTAATTCATCTTGGTTACTTCTTCTACCATTGACTCATAAGTCATCCCGAACACTTCATCTGCATCATAACCATGATTGATCAGAAACATAGCCTTGATCATTAAATCATCAGTTTGTGCCTTTTCCACCATTTCTTCCACTGAAGATTCCACCTTTATAAGACTATCTTTAATCACAGGTTCATGAACCTTGTATTCTCCTTCAATCTCACCCTCTCCCAAATCTATAATGTCAATCATCTCTTTGAGTTGTACCTTAGCCCGTTTATGTTCTTCAAGAAATTCAGCTATTGCAGCTAAACTTTTTGGATCATTCTTTTGTTTCTTCTTTATAGGCTTCTCTTTCTCCATAGGTCGTTTACCCTTAGCTTTTTCAGACATGTACTTTCTCTTCCTTGAACAGGTGTGTACATATGCTCTGGATGAGGATGGTACAGAGGTTTCACCTATTGTTTGTGGTTGTACTTCTACTTCTTTCTCAACAGCTTCATCGTTTTCTTTTAATTCTTCAAAACCTTTTCTGATGAGCTCTTTTTGCTCTTCAAATAGGGTGACTACAGGAACAATTTGCATGCTCAACTCTCTCTCCAATGGCATTGGAGATTGAGGAATCACCACTATGTGTTCTACTGTAGGTCTTTGGTCTCTCATAAATTCCCAGAACTCATTATCAATGGTGAATTCTCCAGTAAGATAACTATCAAGCTTTTTGATTAAGTCTCTAAGCTTAGAGTCTTGCTCAATAGTTTCTTCAGACTGTTCACTTGAGTACACAACCATGGCTTGACTTGGTTCCTTTTCTTTTTCAGGTTTATTATCTCTTATTTCTTGTTCCTCAACTAGCTCATCTTTGATCTTCATCAACATTTCCAATCCTGAGACCTTTTTTGTTAGAGTCTCATTTTGTCTGCTAAGATCAGCTATGAGATCAGTTTGACTTTCAATCAAGTTCTCATGTTCTTCCAAGGTAAGTGTCTATAAGGTCATAGTATCAACACGCCCGCTGATTTCATCCTTAGCTTGTTTGAGGGCAGCCTTGAATTGATCTATTTCCTTGTATTTCTCATTCTTTCAGACTCATGTTTTTCTTTGAGTTTCTTTTGTTGGGTTCAGTGGTATCTTCGTTAGGTTTATTTATCAAAACAGTTTTGATAATTATTAATCAGATTAATAATAGTTAACGCAACGGAGTAATAATAAAATACCAGAATGAACCTCGTAGCATCTGGGTTACAAACAATACAAATACAGAATATGAATAACCTACTGATGAGATATAATATACCTTGGTGGTTAATAATTAACCGTTTGAAACACCGAGGGTTCAATGAATGAGTGCTAGAAAATGAACCGAGATGGGACACGAGAAGCTACAGCTAGGTGATGCGGGTGTCGTGATGGCTTACGGGAACACGACAGCAGCAACAGCAAAATGCTGTAGTGGTGTTGTGTGTGTTTTTTTATCAAAGGAATTATTCCTTTTTTTCTTTTTATGGCAGCTCAAAAAATGGGTGAAGGGGTTCTTCACCCTAATGATCCCATTATATGCTTAATTAATCCCTAGCGGGCCCCGGGCCCGGTTGGATAAATTTAGCCCATGATATTAAATAAAACCCGTAATCCATTAACGTTTAATAACTGAATGTTTTTATTAATTAATTTATAACAAATATATATTATTAAACCTGATAGTGGTTCGTATATTTACCAGTTAATCTATTTAAGTGGATTTGAACTCGTTACGCAAGGTGTAACTCTTACGGGTCATAGCTCGGTTGGCAATCGTTAACTAATCGAACCCGTACATATAATCCAACAAACTCTCACTTGGACGGAATTCGATTGAATCTAACATAGACAGTCAGTGGCGCTCTAGCTGCACATGGTTGCCCCCAACAAGGTATGACACTTTTAAAGCCATTAACCAAAACATCTTATTTTGTAACACCTTACTATAACAAGATAATAGACTTATGGTAATCATAGTCATTTATCCTTTTTGTAAAAGACAACAACTGAGTCATTGAGATTAATTCTCATATGGAGCTTAATCATTATTGTTCTCGATCCAGATTCAAAATGGTCCAATCAAACACACAGTCAGTTTGGGTGAGGCCTCACACTTCACCAGTTTGAATCAACGAGGGCGCCATGATGTCTAATTGATACATATAATGTAAGAGTGCAGAATCCCTTATTGACTACATACAACTCCCACTGAACATCAGAATTATTCCTAATCAAAGCCTTTATGACTGGCAGTTACGCGACAGCGGTTGACAGTGATTAAGGAATAACCCTTGGTAAACGGAAGTTCTAGTATGCATTTCAAGTCAGAGGATACTAAAGCATCTTATAATGAAGATGGTTTGTGGTGAGTTACATCCAACGTCATTCACAATGAGGTCTGTGAATTTAGAAGTCAACTCCTTGAGTCTAAATTTAGAATAATCTTAATTCAGAATTGTTCCCATAAGTCTGACCGACTACGGATAAGTTAGAATACAATATCCATGGATTAAACATATTAAAAATGAACACAGTTATAGGATTCATAATTGTATCTATATCAGTAAAACAAAATATATTCAAAAGTATAACTGTTAAAAGTTCGTACATCCAAATACTAAATCAAAACAAATCACTAGCTAATCTAAGCCCGATCGCATTTCTATGCTGATCATGCTTGTTCAGAGTCATGGGCTTAGTAAACGGGTCTACTAGGTTTTGATCTGTGTCTATTTTGCTTATCATGATGTCTCCCTGCTTCACCATGTCCCGTATGTAATGAAACTTCCTCTAAATGTGCTTGGCCCTGTGATGAGATCAGGGCTCTTTGGCTTGAGCAATAGCACCCATGTTATCATAAAATATCTTGATTGGTTGCTGAATACTTGGAACCACATCGAGATTGGCTATGAACTTCTTCATCCAAGCAGCTTCCTTTGTGGCATCAGATGCTACAATGTATTCAGATTCAGTGGTTGAATCTGCCACCATACTTTGCTTGGAACTTTTCCAAGAGATGGCTCCACTATTGAGTGTGAATACAAAACCAGATTGTGAGCGAGATTCATCTCGATCAGTTTGAAAACTAGCATCAGTGTAACATCTTGCAATGAACTGTTCTTTAACTCCTCCAAATATTAAGAACATGTCTTTAGTCATTCTCAGGTACTTCAGAATGTTCTCAACTACAGTCCAATGGGCAAAGCCAGGGTTCTGCTGATAACGGCTAGTAATGCTCAAAGCATACGAGACGTTAGGTCTAGTGCACAGCATAACATACATGAAAGAACCAATCACTGAAGCATATGGAACCTTTTCCATTCGCTTAGTTTCAATGTCCGTTGAAGGAGATTGTGATTTCTTCAACACAGTACCATTAGTCATTAGAACACCTCCTTTCTTGGAGTTTTCCATCTTAAAGCACATCATCATTTTGTCTATGTATGTGCTTTGACTAAGCCCTAGAAGCTGCTTAGATCTATCCCTATAGATCTTGATTCCTAGAATGTAAGCAGCTTCTCCAAGATATTTCATTGCGAAACACGCTCCCAACCATTTTTTAACTTCGTTAAGCATTGAGATATTATTTCCAATGATCAGTATATCATCCACATACAATATGAGGAACGATATAGTGCTCCCAC
>BJCO01362189.1:0-10491 GCA_018326465.1 Flaveria floridana
TACACCCATCAATAATGCATTGATGGCCGGAAGCTTAACCTCTTTACCCCAGGTATCTTCTAAACCCTATTGTACACCTAAATACATAGCTAAGGTCAACTTGTATAGAAATCATAATTTGGATCTCATGAAGGATGTGAAATTAATCAATCTTCTTAAAACTGACTTTAAAAAAATGATCAAGCTTAAAAGAAAAGACAATGTAGCTAGAAAAGATTGTTTCACAATTAAGCATGAACAAACAAACCTTGAGACCCAAATTGATAACCTCCTGAGGAGATTGAAATAAACATAATATGATTTAGCTATAGCTAAAACATATGATGATAAATATAATATTCAAACTGAAAAGTTTGAAAAATTACTTGCTTTCACTGAAATCTCCCAAAGGTTGTATCAAACCAAGACCGGTTTAGGGTATAATTATATAGAACCACTAATAGCATACACTCCCACATATACCCCTAAGTGCAATCTTGAGGTAAAGAAGCCATATGCTGAAAAGATTAAGACAATAAAGAAGGGGGAGAAGGATGAAATAGTTTAGGAAGTGGATGAGGAAGAGGAGAAGAAAGAGAAGGAAGAGAAGAAGAAGGAGAAAAGGAGAGACGAGCATAAGGCAAAAGCTAACAAAGCTGTGAGTCAAAAGATGGAGTTAGTAACAAAAAACCCATCTTTCGAATCCAATCACCTGTCTGCCTAATCAAAAATCTCCTCTAAGACAAAGCTATATGTGAAGCACAACTGTAACAAGAAGAACCATAATATAAGCTGTTATGCTAGAACCTCAAACTCTTCTAAAATAAGACCCCAACCATATATTCAAAAGTCCATTTCTGAAGTAGTTGAAATTCATAACAAGTGTTTCTTAAAGAAGAAGATAGAGCTGACCACCTATGCCGACCACACGAATGAGAAGATGAAGAATGAGCTACAAGAGATAACGTAAATGATGAAGTCAGCAAAGAAGCAACTGAAAATCACATGAAGGCAATCACTTTGCCAAAGAGTGTGAATACAATCCCCTAGCAACTCCATCAATCTTTCCAACAAGCCTAGACTCTCAAGAAAGTGTACAGCTGCCAAACAACCATCTAAATAAAGATGATGGCTACAAAACAGTTTGGCAGTCAAGTCCCTCTAGTACCGATTCCAAAGAAAAATCAGCACCTCTAAAAGATCTGCCAAATCAGTTAGTAGTTGCAGATCAAAATAAGAAGAAGACTTTTGAGAAACCTTCACTATTCCTAAAAGCTTCAAAGAGTCATAATAAGAAGGATGATGTCAAAAGATCATGAAAAGTCAAACGAAGGGCCTGTAAACCAAAGACATCTGATGAATACTTAGAAGACCCAAAACCAATACTTACTCCTTTAGCATTTAACATTAATATAAAACTACTGAAAACAAAAAGACCCAAGACTAAACATGCTTGGGTCCCCATTTGTCACTAAAAAAATCATTTATGTGTAGGATCATCCACATGCCATGACTAACTTGTGGATTATGGATAGTGGATTCTCCCGGCATATGACATCTGACAAACCATGCCTGCTGAATCTAGAACCATATGATGGTGGATCTATTACCTTTGGAAGTGATACAAAAGGATGATATATTACTGGCAGGGGGATAATCAGTAATGGAAAACAAAGCTTTGATAAGCTGAATTATGTGAAAGAGTTAAATCATAACCTATTGAGTGTGTCTTAGTTGTGTGATAAAAAAACATAACACTCGTTTGACATAGTTTGAATTTATTGTTCTATCTCCTAGATTTGACATTCCAAATGACAAAATGCTCTTAAGAGTTCCCAGGAAAGACAATATGTAATGCTCAACATGGAGAATGCATCACCTTTGAGAAATGGTTCCTATTTCATTTCTAAATCTTCTTTAAATGAGTCATCCCTTTAGCACTGAAGATTGGCACATGTAAATCTCAAAAACATGAACAAACTAGTTTGAAATAGGTTATTCACAGGACTACCGAACAAAGAGTTTGCATGTGCTGACAACTGTGTTGCTTGTTAAAAGGTAAAACAACACAATCTTCCCATAAATCTAAAGAAATGAATTTAGTCATAAATCCTTTACATCTACTGCACATGGACTTGTTTGGACCAACAGGTGTAGAGAGTTTAGGGATAAAATCACATTGCTTGTTAATAATAGATGATTTTACTAGGTTCACTTGGGTTTTCTTTTTAGAAACTAAAGTGGAAATTACCAAGATTTTAAAATAATTTATTATCAAAATTGAGAACCAAATTGATCAAAAGGTTAAAATAATTGGATGTGATTAGGGTACAGAATTCAAAAACCACACCCTTGATTCTTTCTATGAATCCAAAGGTATTGCAAGGCAATATAGTGCTTGTAGAACTACTTAGCAAAACGCAGTTGCTGAGAGTAGAAATAGGATACTTTTTGAGGCTGCAAGGACCATGAGACTCCAAACTACCAATAACATTCTTGGCTGAAGCAGTCAGCACTACGTGCTATAATTAGAATAGAGTGCTGATGGTCAAGACACATGGAGAAACCTCTTATGAATTATGGCATAAGAGAAGACCATTCATAAGGTTTCTCAAACATTTTGGATGTCCATGCACCTTTCTTAATACCAAAGATCATTTATACGAGTCTGTTAAGAAATCACTAGATGGGTTCTTTGTTTGATACTAATCACAAGCTAAGGCTTACAAAATATACAACAAAGTTGATCATACTATTAAAGAATCTGAAAATGTCATATTTGAGGAAAATTCTTCAAATAGTGTTGGAAACACCCCAAGTTGGATGTTTGATCTGGATGGATTCATAAATGCATTTAACCATTTGATTGAGAATGTGTTAAAAGACTCTCCCAATAAGTCTATAGACATACATGTCCCAAGTGCTAAATATCACAGTGTAGATCTACCAGATGGGGCAAGTCATAACAGGTTATCTGCTTACATAGTCCGGCCTCATTCAGCAAAAGTAGATACTAGTAGCACAAACAATATGGGTCAACCATCACTTGTTCATTATGACTCAACAGATGAGGAGTCTAATTATCATTATGGTACTAGACGATCTCTTGAAAAGGAACCAATTATGACAAATGCTAAAGATAGAGTAAATTTAGGAGATGAACCAATCAATCCATCTACCGAACTTCCAGAAGCAAATTTTTCCAATTTGGATCTATCTTAAAAACTGTTGGTGATTTTAATACTACAAACTTATAAAGAGCACCTAGTTCAGAATGTCATTGGAAATGTAAATGCTGGTGTCAAGACAAGAAGCAGGGTGAATGAAGCAAACATTTGTTTGTTTTCATTCTTCCTTTCTTAATTGGAACCAAAGAAAGTTGATGAGGCCTTTAGAGATAATAGCTAGGTAGGAGCCACACAAGATGAACTTCTTTAATTTTCTCGGTAAAAGGTTTGGAAACTATTTGCACTTCCAGTGGGGAAGACTGTAATAGGACCAAATAGGTTTTCAGAAACAAGAAGGATAATAATGGCATTGTTATCAAGAACAAGGAAAGACTTGTGGTACAAGGGTACGCACAAGAAGAATGGATACACTAGAGGATCTATAGATAAAACATGGATACACTAAAGGATCTATAGATAAAACTCCCTTCATCAATAAGGTTCATGTGGATATCATTTTGGTACAACTGTATGTGGATGATATCATCTTTGGGTTTATAAATGAGAGTTTATGCAAAGCCTTTGAAAGTCTCATGAAGTCAAAATTTAAGATGAGTTCAATAGGAGAGATCACTTTCTTTCTAGGCTGCAAGTCAAACAAACCTCTGATGGTATCTTTATTAATCAATCTAAGTATGTTAAGGACATCTTAGTAAGATTTCAAGCTACTTATGCTAAGGATGCCAAAATCCCATTGTCAAAGACATGTCCATTAACTCCTGATCTTGAGGGGGAAGTAGTTGATCAGTAGCAATACAGAGCCATCATTGGATCTCTCATACACCTCATAGCCAGCATACTAGATATCATGTCTGCCACATGCCTATGTTAAATGTTCCATGCTGCAAAGGTGTCACATCTAGTGGCTGTGAAGAGAATTCTAAAGTATCTTCAAGGGGAACCTAATTTGGGATTATGGTACCCTAAGAGTAATGACTTCAATCTCTATAGATATACAGATAGTGAGCATTGAGGATGCAACATCAACAAGAAGTCCACCTCCAGGAGGATGTCAATTTTTAGGTGGAAGACTAGTTTCATGGCAATGCAAGAAGCAAACCTATGCCTCCACCTCAACTGCTGAAGTAGAATACATTGTTGCATCAAGTTGCTATGCTCAGGTGTTGTAGATCCAAACTCAACTTAGAGAATATAGAGTAACTATCATGAACACTCCAATCCACATTGAATATAATAGTGCTATTTTTATCACCAACAATCTCATTCAGTATTCAAAGACAAAGCACATTGACCTCAGGTTTTATTTCATTAGAGATCATGCAGAAAGAAAATCTTTAAATTAATTAAAGTCCATACAAATGAACAATATGCAGATTTATTCACAAAGGCTTTTGATGAATCAAGATTTAAATATCTATATCTGCTATTAGGATGATGAACTTTGAATAATTAAATGATCTAATTAATGAATACTAAAAAATTTGTAAACAAATGCTTTTCTTGATAAAATGGGTAAAACTGTGTATTTACCGAAATTAGCAAATCAGCAGATAAAAAGACAAGATTGGAAACAAGGGTCGTAGTCAAGTCAAAAGTGTCATCCACACCTAGACAAGGCTGAAAGATGAAGGTTTCACTTCCTTCTTTTGAGCAGACTCATACCCAAGCCTTAAGCCCTCAATCGGAGACCCAACACTCCATGGATAAAACCAAAAGGGATACCTACATTGCTGAGACAACTTTTGAGGAAGAAGTCTCATTGGGAACTAGTTCACATCCCCCATGCCATTAGACTTAGCTCCACTCTCTCCCATATACATGCCTATTACTTAGGATGATGATATCCCTACTATGCATCAACATGATCCATTGTCTTCTCCTTTCCACACAATACAGACAGTAGGGACTGATTTATTTATAGCAAGATCTGACCTATGTCCTTCGTACTAAGAAGTTGATTCAATGGAGGAAAGGATCAATGTGGAAGAGGCCTTATCTGCTGTTGGCCCATTAATTAATCAGCAAGATAGAGATAACATCACTAAGACCTCAACCACGATAACTCACCTTGAGAATGTTTCACTTGAGCCATTCCTTGAAGAGTTGAATCCATGGAGCTAAGAAACCATATCTAATGATAAGGGTGTAGAGGCTCGGTTTACTATTCATCTCCTAAGGATTCCACATCTGTGGATGAGGGAAGTATGAAACATATAAGTGAACTGACGGCCCATAACCTTGACCTTGCTCAACAATTGATTACATTACAAGCTAAAAAATGCAAGGCTTCAAGGTTATACTGAAAGAGCCACAGTTCTTGAATTTGAGAACTATCAGCTGAAATCTTTGACAGATAGAGTATATAAGGTGGAAGCACAACTCAAAACTCTTCAACAGCAAGTTGTAAGAGTAACCATCCTTAAAGAACAACTTATAACTCTTTAGCAAGCTGCTGTAAAGGTAATGGATCTTGAACACAAAGTGGAGCAACTTTAAGAGGTGATTGACCTTCAACAATCAATCATTCTAATCCTTCATCTCCCAACACTACAAGAACCTTTAGATGTGCCTTCCTCTCCATATTTAGTGTCATCTGGAATCTTAGATGATGCTACCAAAAATGGAGAAGATGCCCAAAGAAGCTAAATACATTCTCAAGATATTGGATACTCAAGTTGTACATGTTGCACAACCAATCTCTTTTTCCTCCAAATGGACTGAACAATATGAGGCTCTATCAGAAGGTAAAGCCAAATTGAATGAGCTTCTTGATAAATATGGCCATGATAGCTCGAGCAGAAGAAGATGAAAGCTAGAAGAGTGATGAAGAGGATGAACCAAAAGGTTCAACTTGGGAAGAAGAAACTGGCAATGCTGAAAAGATCCAGCACTTCTTCAATGCTCTCTCTTGAAAGAAAGAGATATGATAAGGAATCATCAAAGAGAGAGTTTGTGCTTGGACTTGAAGCTCTTCCCAAGATATATGCTGAAGAATAAGGTCCATTACTAAAAGTGTTATTGGAAACTACAAAAGAGCTGAATAAATCAGCTGATGATGCAACTGCCGAAAGCACTAGGATAGAGGTGTCACACCCAGCCTCTCACATCATCAATATTGTCTGCTTTGCCCACGAGGAGCTCACAGGTTTGCTTTTGGTTACCCGGGTGAAAACTTCCAAGAGAGGTCACCCATCCCTGGATTGCTATCACCTGAGCACGCTTAACTGTGGAGTTCTCCTCTTATCCACAGCCAATACGCCTAATTGGTGATGTTAGAGGCCAGACATTCCATATGAACCAGGATTCTCTCATGTCCACTGCTGATGTGGGATATGTGTAGGGTGCCATAAGATGCTTCTTTAGCAGATGAATCCTCAAAGAAAATGGTGGTTTTTACAAGAGTCGCCCACGCCATGGTAAATGATATGGAACGGCATGGGGTGACTCTTAAATATGAACCAACCCAACTTTATAAATGACAAAACAACACACATGAGTCTGAACTTAGAAAATCAGCTGAGGTGATATTTGTTCAATTGGAAGTTGATACAAAAACCCAGTTAACTTTGAGGTGAATGTGGAAACATATGGCCCAAAAGTCGCTAATGATGCTGAGAGAGCTCATTAAACTACCGATGATCCCAAGTTAGTTGGTAAGGCATTAGGTGTAACCCCTAGACCTTTGGCAGTCACACATACTAAAGTCTCTACTTCTGATAAATGTAAGAGACCTATGATTGCTATAAAGGAAGTTAAAATTGAGGCACAAAAATCAAAGGCCAGATTTCTAATGACCAAAAATACGGATCTGTTCCCGTAGAATATTGAAAAAGAAGTTTTAGTAATGAAGGCAAGCAGATCTTAAGAATCCTCTATCTAGAAGAACATCATTGCAGTAATCAAGGGTGCAAAGGATCAAGAGCTGCAAGAACTATAACAAAATAATTCAACCGCAATGGTGAACCAAGCAGATCAACGTCAAAAGCTCTACCTAAACGAATAGCAAAAGCTGTCAAGAAGGTGACATCTAAGTCATCCAGGCTATCTGCCAAAAGCACCCAAAGGACAACAACTTAGCAGGCTTCAACAACTACAACCGCAAAATCCAAACCTACGATCTCTTTTGTTAAGAAAGAAAAGAAAGATCGATAAAAATAGCTACTTTTAGCTCAAATCGATTGGAAAAGGTTCAATTTTGATGAGGTCATGGAGTGGAGTACTATTGAGATTAGATCTAAACTGATAGCTGCAACTCATGTTGAATTGGAGAAAATAGCTGAGTTACCTAGAAGAAAGAGGCCTGCATCAGAGAGGAATCAAGCAGAAAGAATCCAACAAGAGTTTAGGGATAAGCAATAAATGAAACAATTCCTAAAATACTATGGTCTATGGTAAGCAAGTAGGATCAATGAGTATATCAACTCTTGATTTGATATTAGAGGAATTAAACACAAGGCTGTAGCTGGAAAACTCTTAAAGTTAGAACAAGCCAGGGAGCAATAGGAAATACAACATGCCAAAACAAAGAAAGTCACTCAAAAGCCTTCTCATCTACTGACTAAGTCTCCAGCATCTCCTGACTCTAAATTAACAACCTCTGATGATAGACAACCAATCTCTATAATCCTTTCAAAGAAGAAAGCCCTACCTAAGAAAGTTATAGAGGAGAGGATTGTTGATCCAGAAGTAGAGGAGAAGATACTCAAAGGAAAAAAAGGTATTGGCTATCGGGTACTATCAGACCCCAACCTTAACGGCGGAAACATCGAGATGTGAGGGTTATGATTGTTCATGCCACACAACGCTATTTACAAAGTGTCAATATTACAAATTTTCAAGGTTCATAATATACATTAAGTATTCTATAAGTACAAAAGATTCCATAGCGTCATGTAACAATATAAGTCATTTTATTATTCTAGATCCAATCCTAGATGTGATCAAGTCTTCAAAAGCACTTAAGCAGTAACAAGTCCTGAAACATGTTAAAAATAAATGTCAACATAATGTTGGTGAGTTTCCATAGTTTTCATACATAAATATATATATATAAAAGATGGCAATTCATGTCATAGGTTATTGAATAAAGTAACTAGGGATGAATGAGCAAATGTAACAATCAGACCTTGACAGATTACAAGATTACAATATTACAAGATTGAACGATTAGCTAAGTTTACTTGGTTTAATACCAAGTAGGGTTGTCAGGCCCATAGATCTATAACGTTACCAGGCTAGCAATAGTTAATGATTGTACATATAATAGTCATCACATGGTAATTACTAAAGTTCAACTAACCACGACAAACAAGATGAATTGCCCAAGTGTTTACAAGATTCAAACGAGTTTACAAGTGCAATGATCATAAGTTTTACATGTTTCACCCCAAATTGTAAAAATAAATAAAAGGGGCATGGAAAAACTCACCTGATAATAAGATGCATTCTAAATAAGGCTACAGCAATAGACACCAACGGTTTAGTTTACAGTTAACCTAGAAATGGCGTCTTAACTTAGTATAACGATGATTTAAAGACTATGGAAAATAGCCATCAACTAGGGTTCTTACAATAATGTGAAATTTAACTAACTAGATTTTAAAATATTATGATTGATTTATAACTTAAAAAATAAATGAAGTTTAAGACTAATAAAAGGATATTAAATTGAGAAAAGATTATATAGAGTTGAAGTATTAAAGATGTGAAAGTAATTAAATCCTCATTTACTTTAATTATCTTGATCAAAAATAATTAATTGAATAAGTAATTATTTATTTAAATGATTTGTAAGATAATAATAATTTAAAATGGTTTGAAACGATTTATAAAATTTATAATGGATAAAAGAATTATAAAGTTAATAATATAGGAAAAGAGTATAAGAATTTGTTTTGATAATAATATGTGCAATAATTAATTTTAATAATAAATTATTAAATATATTAGACAAAATAATTAATTTTAAACAATTAACTATTAATGTAGAAATCAAAATAATTAATCAAATATTTATCTATTTGAAAGATTATAAAATATTAAAACAATAATATAAATTGATTTTGAGATGACTTATATAATATTAAAACTTGTAACAAGTTTATAAATGTTTTACACTTTTAAAATCATTAAAATTGTCTAAAATATAATTTTATAAATATTGAGTTATTTTCAAGAAATTAATAAATAATTTTTGAAAATATTTAATCAATTAAAATGATTTTTATTTAAATATAATCTTATTTTATAATTTTTCTTATCTTTAAAAAAAATAATATAAAGCTCTTTTAAAAAAAGATGCAGGTGCCCGGATTCGAACCCGGGACCTCCTGTGTACGGGTGAGGTGGTTTACAAGTAGGCTAGGTAGCCTTTATCTGCTTAAACTCCATTTTTAATTCATATAGACATTAAAAGCAAAGATCCCCAATTTCCATAAGAACTCTAATTCGATTTGGATCAAATTGACCATCAATTCGATAATGTCAATGATTATAATCATAGGGCTTTTGTTCCCAATGATAAAACGAATGTGTAGACGTCTCGAATTACCCGATATGATGAAGGATTTGATAGGAACGAATTCGAGCAAGTCGCGGTGGTTCTCGCTTTGCATTCGATGATAGCTTGCAACTTTGATGAAGTTAAGAGATTTGGAGGTTGAAAGGGGACGATTCAAGCATTAACCCTCTAATTTATAGCTTCCATTTGGACGATTAGGTGCCCAACGACTCTCAAGTTGATCACGGGTGTTTCGAGTTGAATCTGATGTGCAAATTGTCGTTTCGAATAAAATTAACCATTCCATACGTTTCGTAATGATTATATGAACATTTTCCATCTTTCAATTCAATCGATTGGTCTGATTATTGTGGGGAAAACAGATCAACTTTGAATGGGGTTCGGTTTCGGTTTGAATGAGCTGAAACCGCCGAATAATTTCGAATGGTATACGATGCTGTGTTCGAAACAGATGTACGAACATAAAAGGTGATTCCTTAGGGTTTAATTCGGTGAATTTCGAAGGTTTGGGGATCACCGGAGATGGCCGGAGGTGGTGACCGGAATTTCGGGGAGAGGGAAAAAGGGGGGGGGGGCTATTTTAAAATATTTACAGATTTGGTCCCTGTGGTTTCTAACATAACATTTCATGTACAAAGCCTTTAATTAAAGTTTTATAAATTATAACTTTTACTCAAAATTTTGATAAAGACTCGTATTTTTAAATATATCAATCCATTTTTAAGAATCTTTATACTTTATAAACTTTTGAAAACTTTAAATTTAACTATCTAATTTAACTTAATAATTAAAGCTCGTGATGAA
>BJCO01362191.1:0-10771 GCA_018326465.1 Flaveria floridana
AAAAATTGTATCTCACAATCAAAATCGAATTTCAAAAAAAGTAATTCGGAGCTTTTGTTCCCCTAGTCGTCCTAAATAAGAAAAAAATAAACGAAAATAAAAAAATAAAAAAAATTAACGTTTTTTTATTGTGTCATTTATGAAATACACAATAACTTCATTGTGTCATTATGAAAGACACAATGACGTCATTGTGTCATATAATGACACAATGAAAAAAAAATTATTATTTTTTTATTTTTTTTCTGAAAGAGAACAATGAGATGAACAAAAGCTCCGAAGTGTTTTTTAAAATTCGATTTAGATTGTGAGATATAAATTTTTTTATGACTTTTTAGCCTCATTGTGTCTTCTCACACTTTGTAGCAAAAATACACTTTGTAGAATAACCTCACCCTAATATATATTGTCCTTTGTTTTGATTGTTTTTTTTATTATTTAATAGGTTTACATGATTGAACCTTTTTGGTTAATGGGTTAACCCTTGAAGGTAGCAGCCCTCTGTTCAGTCCTTCCTCGAACAATCAATTCATCTGATCCCTCCTCCTTCACATATCTTCTCTTGTGTAATTCCATGGAGTTCATGGCTGCAATGACCTCCTCCATTGATAAACCGTCTTTGCCAAACATCAATGTGTCTACAAAATGCTTGTAAAAGTGCGAGAAATATGACAGAAAGATAATTGCTCTATCTTCATCATCAATTTCAACATTAATATTCTCAAGATCAAGGATTATCTTTTTAAATTCATTGACGTGATCTTCCAACAAATTGCCAGATTGCATTTGAAAAGTGTACAAACATTTCTTTAGGTACAATGTATTAGCTAAAGATTTACTCATGTACAAACCTTCCAATTTGGTCCATACGCATGGAACCGTGGTTTCCTTTGAGTCATCTCTTTGAACGTGATCACCCAATCTCAAAATGATCAAAGTGTGTGCCTTCTCCGTGACTTCGTTCTTTTATTTATCGATTAGAGCTTCAGGTAGCCGATCCTCGCCCTTGAAAGCATCCACCACACCATGATGAAACAACAGCGCCCTTATTTTCAATTGTCACAGACTGAAGTTATTTCTCCTATCAAACTTTTCCTTGTTGAACTTTGCAAAAGTATCAATTCTTGAATCTTCAAATGAATTTCAGCAATTCAAGAGATTAAGCCAACAAGGCTTTAATACCAATTATTAAACTATGATTGAGGGATCAATCAGAATTGAAAAATCACAACAAGAATGAAGAAGCTTTCATTGAGTATGAGAAATAAGAATACAACCAAGGATATGGTCAAGTGAAAAACAATTTTCCCCCTTTTAATCCCTAAGCCGCTAAACAAGATTAACAACTCATATTACAAAGTTTACACATAGTACCCCTCGACTATAAAAGACTAACTAAAGAAGAACAAACTTAAAACCAATAGCATCTTTGACTTTCAATCACCATATACAACACCCCAATCAGAATGAACTCTTATAGGCATTGGTTGTTGTCTAGGTTGGCCCTAGACTTGGTTAGCTGGAAGGGTTGATGATGGAAAGCTGTTATCAACAATAAATTTTTGTTGTCGGTGTTGCTGTTGGTGTGATGAAGATCGTTGTCTACATTCTTGTGTTTGTTGTAGGAGGGAAAACTAAGGCGACTTAGGTGTAGTTTGTTTTTTTAGAGGTATAATGTCTGAAGTCGGCAGATCATATCTACAAAAATCTATAAAAGAAGAGATGGATCGAACATCTACAGTCTGTAAGAAGAAGAAGACTGTGACGGGATGATGGAGGCAGTCGATGTATGCTGATGGCAGAAGGGTTTCACAAGGGGTTGAGAATGAGAAGAGGTTTAGAAAATGTATGAAGTTAAAAATTTATGTCTGCCTCAATAAGACCCCACACAGATCTTTTTCAATGAAATCTTTTCAGAAAAACAAACAGTATGCAGATCCTCATGTCTGCGCGTGGTCTGCGGGCTGCAGACAGAAGAGGCTTCGCAGATGTTTTTTAAAAAAACAAACACCACCTTACAAATGATACAAGATGTTGTAATTGTTGTTATTTTTGCTTTGAAGTATCTATTGTTGCTCTAAGAAGCTTGGTTGCCTCGGTGATAGGTTATGTTGTAGTACATGTTGCAACTGTGTTTGCTGGAGGTGGCAACTTGGCTGTTCCATATAATGCTGAAATTTCACCGTCCTAGTATACAGACAAGGCCTAATCAAAACACTATTATTGGCTAAATTAGGCACAAATCTATGATATATACAACTCGATCTTTCAATAATAAAATATGTTGTAAATGCAAACTCAAACTTAAACATAAATGATGATGTATGGTGGTCTTGTGTGCGGTTTCAACTATAACAAACCCAAAAACAAAGGCATTGATTATGTAACTTAACATGGATCAAGTTAAACAAGTAAAAAAATATTTCCAAGTAGTAAAGTCCCATACTACTAAGCTATAGATATTTCTTAATGAGTATTTTTATTCTGTGATGTCATACTATCAAGCTACAAAGGATTCTTAATGTATTGTTGAGACGGGAAGCACATAAATTGTGGATTGATGTTTGAATAACAAACGAGCCTCTCAAAACCCGTTTCCTAGATTTATATCACTTGATCCTCTAAAGGATGGAAGATAAAGGACCGATACACCTCAAATGGGTCATGCATAGTATGTAATTGGGGGTGGTCCCATGACCTTACAACAATAGGCAAATTGGCTCAAATTTCCAACAGTAATGATACATGAAAATGGGATTAAGACCATTCTAAGACTACTCTATCATACTACTTCAATGGATAATTGTTAGTTAGATCTTCAACTGAAATAAAGGGCTACTCCTGAAAGTGAACATTTGGGTTTGGAGAGCCGAAAGGGGTCGCATCCCAGCCCTTCTTACTTAGCAAAAGAGTTAATGTTCCTGTATTTTAACACCTAAAAGTAAAGATATCGGTACTAGTGTAGTTAACTCATAAATGAATGATTCACAACATAAGTAAGATAGACGTGTTTGGTTCTTTGTCTATCTTGCATAACAAATTACAAAAGACGCAGCAGCTGTCTTTGTGTTTGTGTTTTGAGTTTGATTAAAGTGTCTGAAGCAACTTCAAGGTCTCATCTATATGCTTCTCAGGCTGAAACTGATTGTTATAAATAAGCTGAACAACTCCATTCTTGTCAAGAACATATGTCTGTCGACCAGGCAATGTACCAAAGAGATCAGATGGAACTCCCCACTCTTTTCTCACTTTGTTACCCTCATCACTCAGCAATGTAAATGGGAGCCTGTATTTCTTTGCAAATGCCTACATAACAACACTCAATCACAATATTAACATTAAATAAAGAAAATCTTACTACCATAATCATTTCAAGCTAAGTGATATGCTTTTGTTGCTCCATTTTAATCGTTTCATATCAACAAAGGATAACCGCATGTACTGTTGATTCAAGTTTGACTATGAAGTCAACTAAAGTCAACTGCCATAGTGTTTTTGTATAAGTGTTAGTTTCTGGGTCTTTTATGTCAATAATCGAAGGTTCAGGGTGTATAGTGTTAGTTTGGTTATTTGTTAATTTTGGTTAACTACTTTTAGGGATTTAAATAATCCGTTTTAGTTCTTGTAATCAATCAAGTTCATCAATTCCATTTAAGTTTTAGTAGATTGAATTTCTTGTAATCTCAATTCTTTGTGTTCAATTCGCAACAAGTGGTATCAGAGCCTAGTTCGGCTCAAGGTTGAAGAATTGATTCGAATTCACTGGATAATCGAGAAGATGATGGTGTCCACCAAGTTCGAAACAGAGAAATTCGATGGGAAGAATGACTTTAGTTTATGGAGGGTAAAGATGAAGGCGCTCTTAGTTCATCAAGGTTTGGCAGAAGCACTCGCCGGAGGAGAGGCCAAGATTCCGGCAGGAGTGTCGGATAAAGAACGGAAAAAGATCATGGAAAAGTGGAAAGAAATAGGTGTCAAGGGCCATAGAGTGATCATCCTAAGTCTAGGTGATCGTGTGCTCCGTGAAGTCACGAAGGATACCTCGGCTGCCGGTACATGGACGAAACTTGAATCACTGTACATGACGAAGAGTTTAGCAAATCGATTATACCTGAAGAAGAGACTTTATACCTTTCAAATGAATTCAGGTAAATCAATTGAAGATCACACTGAAGATTTCAGTAAGCTAATTTTGGATTTAGAAAACATTGAAATCGAACTTGATGAGGAAGATCAAGCCATCATATTCTTGACCTCCCTACCATCCCACTATGAACACTTTGTTGATACGATGCTATATGGAAGGGATACCCTATCCATGGAAGAAGTTCTTGCAGGATTAAACTCAAGAGAATTGAAGAAGAGGTCGGACTCAAAAGAAGAAGGTGGAGAGGGCCTCTTCGTGAGGGCAGGTCCGAGATGAGAGACTCTAGGAGTCAAAAACAAAGAAATTCATCAAGATCCAAATCAAAACTCAGAAGAAAGTGTTTCGTGTGTCAATCTGAGAAACATTTGAAAAAGGACTGTCCTGAGTGGAAAAGAAGAAGGGCAGATCGAAGTGGGTTCAAAGGGTCTAACAATTGTACTCAGTCAGAAGAAAACTCTGATGGTTATGACAGTACCGATGTATTAATGACCATCAGCACCGATAACATGAAGGGTTGGGTGCTAGATTCCGGATGCTCATTTCATATGACCCCACTTAAGGAGGCATTCTCTAATCTCATACTACACAAGTATGGGACGGTCAAGTTGGGTGATGACAGGACTTGTGAAATTCAAGGAATGGGAACTGTGGTGTTTAAGCTGCATAATGGAACTAAGTTAAAACTGAGTGATGTCAGGTATGTTCCCGAGTTAAAAAGGACTATGTGTACTCAGATCTCTAGGGTCCAGCCAAGCATGTGTCCTTGGAAGGGGCCTACTATTTCTTGTCTATAATCGATGACTATTCCTGGAGAGTATGGGTATATCCATTAAAGAAGAAGTATGAAGCATTCAGCAAATTTAAAGACTGGAAAGTCTTAGTTGAGAAGCAAGTTGATAGAAGAGTTAAGAAACTAAGAACAGATAATGGGCTTGAGTTCTATGCTGAAGAATTCTCAAGGTTTTGTAGAGATCTGGGAATTGCTAGGCATCTTATAGTTCCTGGCACACCACAGTAAAATGGCTTGGTTGAGAGAATGAATAGAACTTTGTTAGACAAGGTCAAGTGTATGTTGACAAGTTCTGGTTTACCTAAATCATTCCGGGCAGAGGCTGTATCAACTGCAGCTTATTTGATCAATAGATCACCAAGTGCTTCCATACAGAAGAAGACCCCAATGGAGGTATGGTCTGGTGATAAGTTGAATTATAACAACCTAAAGGTATCTATGTCTTTGGCATTTGCCCATACAAGTCAGGGGAAGTTGGAGCCTAGAGCACAGAAGTGTGTTTTTCTGGGATTTTCTGAAGGAGTAAAAGGGTATCGATTATGGAGACTTGAGAATCCCAAAGTTCTGGTGAGCAGGGATGTTACATTCAATGAGGGGGTATTATATAGAGATATAGTAGGAGGTTCTAATCAAGGAGAGAACCCTGATACTATGAAGAATAACTCAATAAACCAGGATGTTTAGATAGAGGTGGAGTCTCCAATTCCAGAGAACATAAGAACAAACAAAGCTAGTGATGGTGGTAGTGGTAATACTCAGATGCCTCAATATAGCATTGGTAGGGATAGACCTAGGAGGAATGTTCAACCTCCTTTGAGATTCAGAGAAGGAGAGGATATCTCTGCTCTGGCATTCATGACAGCCGAATTTGAGGCTGTACAAGAGCCTTTGACCTTTGAGGAAGCGGTTACTTCAGGTGAGAAGGCTGATTGGATTGCTGCTATAGAGGATGAGATGGAGTCATTACATAAGAATGAGACATGGGAGCTGGTTGAAAGGCCTCCTAATCATAAGTTGGTAGCATGTAAGTGGTTGTATAAATTGAAAGAGGGAGCTACACCTGGGATAAGCCTAGGTTTAAGGCTAGATTAGTAGCTAAGGTATTTACCCAAAGAGCTGGTGTTGATTACACTGAGATATTTTCTCCGGTGGTTAAACAATCTTCAATAAGAGTGACTTTATCTTTAGTATCTCATGATGACTTAGAACCGGAACAACTAGATGTAAAAACATCCTTTTTACATGGATACTTAGATGAGAAGATTTATATGGCTCAACCTAAAGGGTTTGAAGAACAAGGTAGTGAACATAAGGTGTGTCTCTTGAAAAGGTCTCTATATGGTCTTAAGCAATCACCTAGACAATGGTATAGGCGTTTTGATGAGTATGTAACCAACCATGGGTTTAGAAGGAGTTCATATGACGGCTGTGTTTACTTGAAAGGAGGGGGTAGTCACTCTAATGTTTTTCTGCTACTTTATGTGGATGACATGCTTATAGCTTGCAAAGATAAGTCCCAAATTGAAGCTATTAGAGCAGTTGTTGATGAATGAGTTTGATATGAAGCAACTTGGTGAGGCTAGGAAGATTACTGGGATGGAAATTGTCAGGGACAGAGGCTGCAAACAGTTGAAAGTTTCTCAGGGTTCGTATCTCCCGAAGGTGTTAAGAAACTTTGAAATGGATAATAGTAAATCTGTTAGTGCTCCCCTGGCTCAACATTTTAATCTCTCAAATGGAGATAGTCCTCATACAAAAGAAGAGTGTGCTTATATGAGGAAGGTGCCATATGCAAAATCTGTTGGGAGTCTAATGTACCTCATGGTATGTAGCAAACCTGATATTGGCTATGGGGTTAGTGTGGTAAGTAGATTTCTTGCTAATCTGGGTAAAGGTCATTGGTTGGCAGTTAAGTGGCTGCTGAGGTATCTTAATGATACAAGGGATTTTGGTTTAGTATATGGTGTTAATGACAGTGACGCTCAGGAGTTGGTTGGGTTTATTGATTCAGATTATGCTAAAGATTTAGATCGTGGCAGGTCGATTACTGGATATGCTTTTAAATTTCTCGGAAATTTGGTTAGCTGGAAAGCTAGATTGCAGCCGGTAGTTGCTTTATCAACAACTGAATCTGAGTATATAGCTCTTACTGAGGCAATCAAGGAGGCACTGTGGTTGAAATCAAATGCAGTTGTATTTTGTGATAACCAAGGTGCTGTTCTGTTATCTCGAAATAGTCTATTTCATGAGAGAACTAAACATATTCGAGTCAAATATCATTTAAATAGAGAAGTTGTTAGTGCTAAAGAGGTGGATGTGGAGAAGGTTGAAACTGAACATAATCCTGCTGATGTTTTCACCAAGACTTTGCCTGGACCAAAGTTTCATTTTTGCCTCGATGCCTTGGGTGTGGGTTAATATGATACTTAAGTTGACTTCAAGGTGGAGATTGTTGATTCAAATTCAAATATGAAGTCAACTAAAGTCAACTGCCATAGTGTTTTTGTATAAGTGTTAGTTTCTGGGTCTTTTATGTCAATAATCAAAGGTTCAGGGTGTATAGTGTTAGTTTGGTTGTTTGTTAATTTCGGGTAACTACTTTTAGGGATTTAAGTAATCCGTTTTAGTTCTTCTTGTAATCAATCAAGTCATCAATTCCATTGAAGTTTTAGTAGATTGAATTTCTGGTAATCTCAATTCTTTGTGTTCAATTCGCAACATGTACAAGCATCCATCCTACTATTACCAATTAAGCAACAGAATCATTGAACTTGTGCCATATATTTATTTTTATAAACCTGGTAAATCAAGTGTTGGGCCGTGGACTTTCTGCACAGTTTTGGTGTCCTAAAGTTTGTTTAGTAGGTTTTATTGGTTTGATATTGTTATAGTTTTGATATAGTGCATGTCTTTTATTTGGTAGGAGATTGGAGTTACTTAAGGATAGTTTTGATATAGGTATTTAATATTTTGGTGGGTAAGTAGTTATTATAGATAATGGAGGTAATGGTAGCAGAAGAGAAAAGCGACATAAAAAGTTTGATGATGAGAGGGTGGTGTTACCTTGTGTGATTCTGCGTCATCAGCGCTGATCCCAACAACCTGGGCTCCTGCTTTCTTGAATTTTTCATACGAGTCTCTGAATGCACATGCCTGCAGATTGCATCGATCACACAAATTACATTCATTCAGATATGAAATCAGAAGTGTATACGTGGTTGAATAAAGAAAACATTATTAATTCCCGGCCTCCCATAATATTAATATAAGTTTGTGAAAGTAGCAGAGCAGAGAGAGAGAGAGAGAGGCGTGCACGTGCCTGTTTGGTGCAACCAGGGGTTTCATCAGCAGGGTAGAAGTAGACGACAACAGGCTTGCCTTTGAATTTGGAGAGGCTCACAGTCTTACCTTCTTGATCTTTAAGTGTGAAGGACGGGGGCACGGACCCTTTGTTTGCCTGAAACGTATAGTACACCAGATAATGAATATTTATATATGAGCAAGGTAAGGTAGGTAAATAAAGCAAGTCATGTAATGTACCTTAGCAGAGACAGTGAGGGGGCTCTTGCTGCTCAAAGAAGAAGACGAAGAAGACGAAGAAGACGAAGAAGAAAGAGGGACGACGGACAGGGTGAGGCCATGGAAGTGGGATCTGAATCGAGTATTATTATTATTATTATTAATAGCGAAGGAGGAGGGGTTGCGTTGTTTAGGGGCGGCATAAGCATTACAGGCAGGGAGGGAAGAAGAAAGGAGCTTAGCCATTTTTACTTACTTGAATCGTCTCTTTTGCTGCAACCAAAGATAGAAAGAAAGATAGGACGATGATGATGATGATGATGATGATGATGATGAATCCCATACATATCTTTAAGGTTGAGATTTATGCACAGCAGATAGATTTCTTGGTTGACGTGGATGCAAGTGGATCACATGAGGGCGGGAGGGATGCTTGTACTTGTCTCCTCACCATTCAAACAAATCAAAACTAAGCAAAATTACCTAAATAACCATTTTACCATTTCTCTTTACAGTACTAACTATTCACTTTAAAGTATTCATTCAATCAACTCGTTTAGTCGATTACCAACAATGCAACAATTCTTATCTTAACCGTATTCATCTATATTGTTTCACATCCATCACTATTTCAACTACTTGCTTTAAAAATTTATTACTTCATTGAATCTAACATATCAAACTAGAAATAGCATCACTATCTTGAAACCCTTTAGCCATACTTGTAAATTGGAATTCATTTCTCCCTTATACACCAACCATTTGGCAACTAACATTATTCATAGACTAATAAATGGTTATGAAATCTAATATTGTTGATGCTCGGTATGTTATAATTTTATAGACTAATATATTTATGCAGATCTGAGACCCCTGTTTAGTAGGATTGTTAGGCTTTACTATGTCAAGTTACAAGTTTACTTGGTGCAAAACTCTATGTGTATCTTTGTTGCATAATAATAGCATAAGTAGTTATCACATGGAAAAACTTGAAATAGTTAGTTATTTGATGACTTAAAATGTACAAGTTGGATGTTATTGTGGATTCATAAACCTTAATTAATAACACAAATACCCCGGTGTCAACGTCTCATACTTAGCAACTAAATTAGATACCCATGTGTTACACAAGTGGAAATAAAAAAACTATATAATAAATAGTATATATGTATAATTTAATATATTTTCTAGATAAGACATCAACGAATCAATAAAGTTATATTATATATATATATATATATAAGACGTATTCAAGTTTTAAACAATAATATACGAAAAAAAGATAATTATTATTCATAAAAATATATTAGATATATTTATTAATAGAAAAACCTTTACTGGATAGTAAGCAAGTTTTAACAGTGTTTCAATTAGGTTGCTCATATTTTTATTTGTTCTAATAAGGTCACTAAAGTTTTAAGAGTGTTTCAATTAGGTCACTAATATTTTTATTTGATCCAATTAGGTCAATAAAGTTTTAAGAGTGTTATAATCAAGTCACTCATATTTTTCTAATTGTTTTAAATAATTCATAATTTTTTTAAATAATTCAGTTTTTTATAAATATTGTTAATTTTTTTTAGATTTCAATTTTTATAAGTTTTTTAAAACTTATGAATAACCTAATTAGAACAATACTGAAACTTTAATGATTTGATCGGGACAAAAATAAGTGACTTGATTGCAACAAAAAACTTTATTTGTGGCCTAATTAGAATAATCCTAAAACTTGAATACTATTTTACAAAGTTACTCATGATTTTAATTTTTTTATATTGGCTATATAATTATAATAGTATTAAGAATTATTTATTCACGTCTAATAATAACGTTTTATAATAAATTTAGAACGTCTTGTCATTGACAATATAAAACGAACAATTCGAGTGAAATATAATTTTATTAAATAGAAAAATGAATAAAGAAAAAATATAATTCAAAAATTTGAGTAAATATGTATCACATATACACAGAGTATGTAAATGAATTTTGATTCCAATATTATGTGATCATGAAATGTGACGCCCTAAACCCGACAGGGCACCGGAGGCACGTCATGCAGTTGGATTAATATCTTAAACACAAATCAGAGCTTTCTACTTACAGCGGAAGACTTTAAACCATATTATATATTAACCCAACTATTAAAACATTTTACATATAATTGTATTTAATTATACATTGCCCTATTTACAGTATTAACAAGCCATATATCCTATACCAGCAACTACTCCGGGATAGCGTCCTCGTTCAGCTCATACTTGCTTTCCTTTATTATTAGAGGATCCCTCCTTACCTAGCACACACAACATACT
>BJCO01362192.1:0-14319 GCA_018326465.1 Flaveria floridana
AGAAAACAAATAATCTGCAGAGCTCAACGTCTGCTCATGGTCTGCGCCACGTAGACAAAAGAGCTTAGGAAGTGCTTCTCACAAAAAACAAACACCCTCTAAATCTTAATAGTACATCTTAATCATTTAGCATTAGACTTACCTCTTAACCATTAAAATACTATGAATCATTAATAGGTAGCATTTTAATAACCACCAAAAGATTATCAAACAACCCATAAGTATTCAATAGACTGCAATTATAAGTTATATTTTGTAAGCAAATCGCTAAACTAAATAGAATCAAATAGAAAAGTCAAAATAAAAAAATATATATGAAAGTTAAAAGGTCAAATTCAAGCCAACACCACATGCTTTTGAGGCAAATTCAAAATCAATTTAAAAACAACAGGCTTTGGTTTCTAGTTTGATTTGAATGGAGCGCACTAGGAGCCGAACAATCAATGATCAGAGCTTCGTCGAAAATTGCAGGAACCGGAATGAGGAAGGATGGCATTACGTCTCTTACAAGAAGAAGAAATTTCAAGGATACCAACAACATTTTTCCGATCACCCATCGGTAACGACCTTCTTTGTATCAAATATCCCGGTAGGAACGACATCAAACAAACTTTGGAGAATGGTTGAAGGATTTAGGGAGCTGATTGATTCTTTCATGGCAAAAAAGAAAGACAGGTAGAGATTATGTTTTGGGTTTGTTAAGTTTAAGGATGTTCGAGACCCATATACGATGGAGGAAGAATAAAATACAGTGAAGTGGGAGGGGGCGAAGGTTGCGATGAATCTAACAAGATTTGATAGATTCCACCAGCCGATTAATTAAACTTACAATCCTACAAAAGATAGTCGAAAGAAAGCCGACTCTAAACCGAAGGAGTTCACAAATTCACAGCCGTCTAAATGGCATCTAATACGGGTTGTCTGGCCGAACCAAAAACAAGTAAATTATGATCCAAACTCACCTAAGTAGGTAGGGTAAGTCGAGTCGTCTCCGCAGGGAGTATGTGGAAAGTGATGTTTAATTCGATAATGAGGATTTACTAAAACTTGTATTTCAAAGCAAACAAATTTCCTAAAATGAATAATGGTTGAAAAGACTTATGTGGTAATAACAATAATTTGAGAAGGTAATCCTCTCCAGGTTCGGATTTGTAATTTCTAACATGCTCTACTGGTTTATTACCGGTCACGTAGACATAATCATTGTTAAGTTGACCAAAGATAATAGGACTGAATGAGACTGCTGTTAAGAGAGGACAACTTTCGAATCATACCCTACAGTTGCTTTACCTAACCTGATCCAACCCTAGTGATATTTCCAATTTAAATGGATCTAAAACAATCACAGAAAAATGAACCAAGTTGTGAACAAAACATGTATTTTAGAATCTGTAATCAATAAATAATGTTTCCTGGTTTAAGAGACCGGTTTAAACAATAAATCAACAAAAGGAAACCTAAGAACAAGTCATAGTTATTAACCCTACTACCCGGAGAGGATCACAGATGTTTTAGCCAAACATGGTACTCAAAATCATGATCACAGTATTTGAAACAATTAATCTCAACATGAAATACTCTAACCAAATGATAAAAATCGAGTTCTACAGCCAAAAATCGCCTATGGTAGCCTTCTAGGACGTTTGGGGGCGATTTGGGTTAAAAAAACTCTCGAAAACCTTATTTTTCCGGGCTTTATAATGATTTTACGTACAAAAAGCGTAGGCTACGTTATTGGTTTTTTTTCTACTCTCTGAAACTTATGCTAAGCCCGAAAAACATAGGTTACCCCCAGTCAGACACTTGAACTTGTTTTCTTCATAACTTCTTCATTCGGGCTCTGTGTCCGTCCTTGTTTGCGGCCACATTCTCGTGATTGAACTCTCTATCCATCTATGCACCAAGATCTTCAATTCTCTTCCATGTTTATGCTCCAAATTTCATCAAATCTTCACTTTTATCCTGCACAAACATATATTCTTTGTAGTTAACTTATTCTCACAAACTCCTTGTAATTAAACACATAAAAACACTAAAAACAATTACTTAATCATCATTTACACTGTTCTAAGCCCCTTACATCATCAACCATCTTGCTATGGTAGATCATACAAAGAAGTGACTATTGGGGTACATCCACAGACTCAGGAGTATAGAGAGTGTAACCTTGAACTGGACGATAGACGTGCCATATGAAAGGATAGCAAACATTAGAATACTTGGTGTTCCTATTATGCTTCAGGACAGTTCGGTGTACCAAAAGATAGCCCAAGTAATTGGTGTTCGTGTCCTACAAACAAATTTCTCCTATACCTCGTCGGAAAATTCAATGGGGAGATGCTTGGTTCTAACAACGACGGGGGAACGCATCAAGGAGAAGATAAACATCAGATGAAAATCAGAAAAGTTTGAAGTTTGGATCTCAGAGTATGAAGAGGGATGGATTCCAGAATTTTGCAAGGAACGGGTTGAGGAAAATGCTCCCCAGGATCGAAGAGACGAAGGACAAAATATTCAAAGCTCAAGGGAGGAAACTCCATCCCTGGTAAGAAGTTCAAACGTCTGGTTGCATGGGGCAGCCGCAATGCATGGTGAACATTCCAACAACCAACCGTTGCATTCGGTATAGGGGGTAAGTTCCCGCCCATGTGGATACGTCAGCTAGTTTCAAATTAGGCCCAGGAGACATGGTGGGCCAACCCATATACCAAACTTCTTGAAAGCGGCCCAAGACATTAAGGAGCGCACCCCATTCCAGCCCTACGACTTTGGCTTTAGACCCCCGATATGTGATACCAAGCCCCTCGGCTACTACATTGCCTGATTTGAATAGATCGGTATCTGCTACGTCCACAATGGTTCTTTAAGAAAATATGGCGAACCTGCTGTTGAATTTGACGGCCTAAGAAACTGTTAAAGATCGGGACCCGGATTGGGCGGAGGTAGCCAAGGTGAGGTCGATTAACGAAGAAACGGAAGCAACTATACAAGTAGGATTGGCTACGGGGTTTGAACTTTTTGGTTTTTAGGATCAAGAGAGAATGGTTATTAATGATGAAGGGGCTAACATTACTGATAAATGAATTTCTTATCGCTAAATATTAGGGGTGTTGGTTGTCCCCAAAAAGCCAAATGGGTGAAAGGAATCAAAACAAGTTATGGAATCCAATTCATGTCCTTCTAAGAATCGAAGATTTATAGATGTCCATCGTATATAGTGGGACAATTTTGGTGGAAGTCGTGTTTTGAGTTTGAAATGGTTCCATCAAATGGGTGATCGGGTGGTCTATGGTGCATCTTGAATCCCTTGGTTTATGACAAAATCGGTGTGATAAAGAACCAACACTTCTTGATTATCTCGGAGAACTTGAAGACTACTAGGGCACTCATCAACATAGTAAACGTATACACACCAAATGACCCAGCAGCTCGTCGGGAATTATGGAGTTTACTCCTGGAAACAAAAATGTCGATGTCGGGTTTGTGGGTTTTCATAGGTGACTTCGGTGAGGTACGTGACCAAAGTGAAAGATTCAATTCCGAGTTTGTTTTGGTCCAAGCGGAAAAATTCAACAATTTCAATGCCGATAGGAATCTCATTGAATACTTGATGGGCGGTGCGCGGTTTTCGTTCATTGGCAACCACGATCGAAAACAAAGTAAATTGGATCGATTTCTGTTATGTGATACCTTTCCGAACCAGTGGCCAATGGCTTCGGTTATGGCCCTTAATCCAGACTACTCAGATCATCGTCCTATAGTACTGACGGTTGCCTAAAATGATTTTGGTCCCCCACCGTTCAGATTCTACAGTTCATGGCTTGAGAGGAGAGGCTTTAAAGACCTTGTGATCCAGTTAAGTAATTCGTTTGGTTTTATTGGGAACCCGGATAAAGCACAGTGAAATTGAAGTACCTCAAAAAAGGAATCAAAAGATGGATAGCAGAAGATAACAAGGTAAAAAAATGGTGCTGTTGCAGTACTAAAATCAGAAGGATATTGAAAGGAGAAGTTATGTCCAAGGCCTTATAATAGAACATGAGGAAGGGGAAATTCATGATCTAAGACAAAAGTTGAGAGAACGTTGGGCAGTGGAAGGCGATGAGAACACAACATACTTCCACTCAACTATCAAAGCTAATATCCGTAATAACAGAATAAATGGCTTTATGGTTGATAGTGACTGGGGTTCCTCACCAGTTGCAATAAAGGAGATGGTGTTTCAATATTTCAAGAAGAGATATCGGGAACCAATGCCAAAACGACACACCTTAACATGCTATAACCTCTGTTGGGATATATGAGGCTGGTGCAACCAAAACCACACTTAGAAAAATTTTGGTGCAACTGTGAAAGACTTCGGAAGACAAAGGGCTGAACTTTCAAAGATCAAAGATAAAAGAGCTTCCGAAGAGGAATCATGCCTTCCAAAGACATAGTCATCTCTCTTCCTAGGATCAACACTGAGAAGATTTCAAAATAATGACTTCCAAAGCATAAAGCCTTAAATACTAGCACAAGTCTCGGAAGAAGAAGACTCTTCAGAAGTATAAGTGTCTTCGGAATAACTTATTCTTCCGAAGCCAGTTAACCTTCGAAAGAATCTGCTATGAACCAGTGGATATTAGCATGGGCTGTCTGACAGGCCGCTGCAACATCTGAGATACTGCATGGCGTTTTCCCACACCCATGTAGTTGACCATGCTTTATTTTACAGTTCATTCCTTATCAGTTAGTACAGTTACTAACTTTAGTTGGTAAACAAAAAGGTAAGTCATGGACATGTCATGACTACCTTATCTAGGATAGTATTTTATTCTAGATACCTTACTACTAACAATGTAGTATTTATTTAGTAAGTAAGTTTCTAGCAGGTAATCTTCTGTATAACCGGCTATAGATAGTAGTATATATAGTTCTCATTGTAAGCTCATAAGAGTATGCTTGTAAGAGTCTTGTAAATTTTGAGTTGAGAATTAATATATACAAGTATCTTGAAAACCATTTCTTGAGTCTTGCTTACTTAATATATTATTATCAACTCTTAGAGGATTCTGCTTCATCATTTGAGTGTAACTTAGTGGGTTTAAAAGAGAACACTTGTGTTGAGTGACCCGTATCGATCCTGCAATTGGTATCAGAGCATCTAGGCTTTTGATTGTGAGATCTTACCATCCCAAATCATCTTGACTTTTCACTCATACACTCATCTCACTTAAAAATGTCCATGAACCAGAAATCACCAGAATTAGATATGGGAACGATGACTAAAGCCCCTATCATCACCCCTGAAAACTTCAGATCCTAGAGTATACGGATTGAAGGCTTCATTAAGTACAAGATAGCCAGATATGGAGATTTATCACTGATGGTCCTTACAAACCAATGGTGGCATCACCGGCTGGTAAAAGTGCTATGATAGAGAAAGCTGTTGAAGATTACTCAAATGAAGACCATAAGAAGACGGACATCGATAGCAAAGCCCCGACTGTACTGCTTACAGCCATACCAAACTCCATCACGGTAGGCTTTAAGCATTGCACAACAGTCAAAGAACTCTTCAATGCCTTGACTCAGATGTACTCTAGTTCTAACTACTCAAAGAAAGATTCCATAAAGCAGCAGTTCAAAAAATTCACCTATATTATTGGAGAAACTCTGAGCCAGTAATATTTCACGTATATGGATCTTATCTCATCACTTCAGTCAGTTGGAGTATCTCTTGAGAAACGAGATCTATCAAGGAAGTTCATGAGTGCACTCCCTCAAGAATGGACTTTCTACTGTGTCTCTATCAAGAGAACAGAGAATTTGAATACTCTCACAATGACTGAACTATTCGGCATTCTTGATGGATACCGTGTAGAGATGGAAACTCAGAAAGGTCACCAGATGAATAGAATCTATGTTCTTTCCACTAGCAATGCTCTAGTTGTGGTGAAGGATCAAGAAATCCCCTATCCTAACAGTACTTAACTTACTCTCAGAAGCAACCATGCTCCTCTGGGCCATATATCACTTTTCCTGAGACACCAAGGTCATTGCCTTCCCGGATAATTATGCCTTTGTTTCAAGATATGAACATTTTAGTGACTTTCAATTCTGCTTTGATGATCTAGAATGCTTCAGCCCAGATGATGTTGAGTACATGGACATCGTCCAACAAATGGCTCTGCTGACTTATAGAGCGAAGAAGTTCTTTAAAAGAACTGGAAGGCGGTTCCCTCGAAACCCAACCAACAGCAAATTCGGCTTTGACAAAACCAAGGCCAAGTGTTACAACTGTAATCAACTTGGTCATTTTGCCAGGGAATACAAAGCTCCAAAATCCAACGCTGGAGCCACTCAAGCCCTCACACATCCTACCACACATAAAGTTGCTTCAACTGGACAACAAACTACTATTGTTACTCAAGAAGTTGAATGCAGCTTTATGGTGCAAGAAGTGACTCCTGCTCAAGCACTCATGACTGGGACTGATGATAACAAGGTATATGAACATCTTTACACTCCAGCTTGTATTGCTAAAGTCAAACTGTATCAGGACTATAATATAGAAATCAAATATGATATTGAGTCCTTAAACGTCTTAAAATCTAATTTTAAAAGGGCTGAATCTAACTATAAAATGAAAATTGATGAGTTAGAGAAAACTGTGTCCTTTTTAAAGCATGAAAAATCCAATTTTAGGACTCAAATCAAAGATTTAATATCCAAATTAACCGAGGCTCAAGTCCAGCTAGTCATAGCTAAGGCTAAAGCAAAGAAGTATGCTATTGAAGAGCATAACTTCAAAACCATTCTTGCATCATCCTGTTACTCAAAGATATGTTATCAAAACAAAGGTGTGCTGGGAACCAATGAAATCACTCCACCATATTCTTATGAGTCTATCAGATAATCAAGATGTGGTAGTAAAGAGCAAGAGGTTCCATCTACTGACCCTCTATTTTATGAAAAGAAGAATGATGCAAAGATGGAGACCATCACAGGGAAGGATCAGATAGAAAAATCCATCCTCACCTGTAATGAACAACCTCTCACCACTAAAGCCAGAAGAAACAAAGCCAAGGCAGCCAAGAAAACTGCCAAGAAAGTAGCTGAGTCCAAGCTGAAGATAGACCCAAAGCAAAAAGGGTGTATTTATTTCAGCTGGATTTCAAGTCGTTGGGAAATCTGATCCAGAAAAAGAGTGTAGTACCAGCACTCCTATCCAACCAAAGGATCAAAAATTGAAGACTGTTGAGAAATGCAAGAAACAACAGTCATCACACTCCATGAAAAGTAACATTGAATGCATAAGGTGTGGTCTGCACAACCACATGGCTAAAGATTGTTACTAGAATCTCGCAAGCACACACTATGCAAATAATGTTAATAAAGAGGAAGCTAAGGAGGGTTTCACATTTGGACCTTATCACATGGTTCAAATGTTGAGAAAAGGAAAACTTGCTTCCGAAGCCAAACTGCTTTCGGGAGAAACTCATTCTTCCGAAAGGAAAATAGCTTTGAAAGACAAGTCAAAGAAAATTCCAAAGAACAAGAGAATTCCTTTGAAACCTTCCAAAAAGAAGACTGCTTCGGAAGAAAAGGTTGTGAAAGTCTCTTCCGAAAGGAAAGAAGCCTCGGAAGAAAGCAATGCTGCTCAAGTTTCATCAAGCTTATCTTCACTGGTCAACCAAAGGATGAAATGGAAGATCAGCGAAGATATTGTAGCCCAGACCTCTTCTTCCCAAACCATGATTGAACCCCCATGCTTATAATTTGGTTCAATTATGTTATCCATATTGGAAGAACCCAAGACCAACAACGCTTAGGTTTCCAATACTAATTAACTTTCTCACTTTATGTGCAGGGACGTCCACATGATGAAATAGAAATGTATGGATTGTGGACAGTGGATACTCCAGGCATATAACAGGGAACAGATCTCTTCTTTAATAATTTTAACATTTTGATGGAGGAGTTGTTCAGTTTGGAGATGAAACCGGAGGATACATTTCTGCCAGAGGTAGTGTATCCAATGGTAAGTTAAAAATCAACAAAGTAAACTTTGTCAAACAGCTTGACAAATGTGTTAAGTGTTTCTTAATTCTATGATCAAAAGCACCACGCGCTTTTCACAAAACATGAGTGCATTATCCTCAGACCTGGGATGACAATTCCTCAAGAATTGGTGCTTCTTAGATCTCCCAGAAAAGGAATATGTACAAGCTTGATATGAAAAATGCTTCCCCACTGGGTGAAGTATCATGCTTTCTTTTCAAAGCAAATGGTGATGAGTCAACTCTATGGCATAAAAGAATGTGTCATGTTAATTTTAAAACCATGAATAACTTGGCTAAAAATAACTTGGTACTTGGGTTGCCTAAGAAGGAATTTTTCTGTCAGGATAATTGTGTTGCATGTCTAAAAGAAAAGCAACACAGTGTCCCTCATAAATCCAAAGAAGTTAGCTCTATCACTACTCCATTACACTTATTGCACATGGATCTATTTGGTCCCATTAGTATAATGAGTATAGGAAGAAAATCATACTGCCTTGTGATTATTGATAACTTTACTAGATATACATGGGTGTTCTTTTTAAGGACTAAAGATAAAACTACAAAAACTTTAAAGTCTTTCATTCTTAAAATAGAAAATCAAATTGATCATAAGGTTAAAATAATTAGAAGTGATCGAGGGACCGAGTTTAAGAATGAAGTTCTTGGCTCATTCTATAACTCAAAAGGGATTGCCAGACAATATAATGCTCTTAGAACTCCTTAATAGAATGGTGTTGCTGAAAGGAGAAATATGGCACTTATTGAGGCTGCTAGGACTATGTTAGCTGATTCAAAGCTGGCTCTAACATTCTGGGCAGACGCAGTTCAACACTGCATGCTATGTATAGAACAGAGTTCTTATTGTTAAGCCCCATGGAAAAACCCCTTATGAGCTATGGAACAAGAGGCCACCATTCTTGGTTTTCTTAGGTCCTTTGCTATGTATAGAACAGAGTTCTTATTGTTAAGCCCCATGGAAAAACCCCTTATGAGCTATGGAACAAGAGGCCACCATTCTTGGTTTTCTTAGGTCCTTTGCTATGTATAGAACAGAGTTCTTATTGTTAAGCCCCATGGAAAAACCCCTTATGAGCTATGGAACAAGAGGCCACCATTCTTGGTTTTCTTAGGTCCTTTGCTATGTATAGAACAGAGTTCTTATTGTTAAGCCCCATGGAAAAACCCCTTATGAGCTATGGAACAAGATGCCACCATTCTTGGTTTTCTTAGGTCATTTGGTAGCAGGTGTATCATACTTAACACAAAGGACAATTTAGCAAAATTTGCTAAAAAGTCGGATGATGCTATCTTTGTTGGATATTCTTCTAGCTCAAAAGCCTATGGAGTATACAACATCAAGGATCAACAATTTTAGAAATAATCCAATGTTGTTGTTAATAAGCACACTCTTTATGTTAAAGTGAATGGCCCTAATCTTATCTTTAATATAGAACTGTTTCCAAATTATTCTAAATCTTCTTGTGAGAATGTTTTAGCTAGAACAGAACCTCAAAATGACTTAGATGATGATCAACTATTTGAGTTACCCAAAGTTCTCCAAGAATTTCTTAAACTCAAGCTCCAATCAAGATAACAAGTGGAGCTTCCACCAGTTGTCAACAAAGTGAGCCTCAAAACTCAACAAGAGACAACTCAAATACTACACAACACCAAGCTGATGAAAGTAGCAATCAAGAAGAACAGGCAACTGTCAATGCTATTTCATATCAAAAAGCTACTGATGTTGTTTCTCCTTCATTCAATCAGTCCTCATTGAATGAATATGAAACCCTAGCTGGTCCAAATGTTCACAATCTTGAGCAAAATTTTTCAAATCTAGATCTCTCCATACAATTGGATGTAATCCCTAGACTCAGAATTCACAACACTCACCCAGCTAAAAGCATCATTGGAGATGTTTCTGAAGTTATGAAAACAAGAAGACACTCATAATGAAAATGTCTGCTTATACTCATGCTTCCTCTCATATATGGAACCAAGAAAGGTAGAAGAAGCTTTGAAGGATATTAGTTGAGTTGAATCAATACAAGAGGAATTGCTTCATTTCAAAAGACCAAAGGTTTGGATCCTATGTCCAATACCATCTGGTCAAGTACCTATTGGCATAAAATAGGTATTCAGAAATAAAAAGGATGATAGATGACTGATTATCAAGAACAAGGCAAGACTAGTAGTTCAAGGATATACTTAAGAAGAAGGAATTGATTACATCGATGTCTTTGCACCCGTTACGAGACTTAAGGTAGTAAGGATCTTTCTTGCTTATGCAACATACAAGAACTTCACAGTTTACCAGCTTGATGTCCAGTGTGCTTTTCAATATGGTGATATAGACAACAAAGTCTATGTATGCCAACCTCCAGGATTTAAAGACCCACAGCATCCCAACTACGTGTGTAAAATGGATAAATCTCTTTATGGGTTACACCAAGCACCTAGGCTGTGGTATGAAACTTTGTCTCAGTTTCTCATAAAGAATGGTTACACCAGAGGAACCATTGACAAGACTTTATTCATAAGGAAGACTGGAAAAGACATTTTGCTGGTACAAGTCTATGTTGATGACATCATATTTGGCTCCTCAAATGACCAAATGTGTAAAGACTTTAAAAACATTTTACTGGTACAAGTCTATGTTATGCAAGCTACCTAGATTTGGCCCGTTTTCAATACAGGATCTTGTTGATATTCACATTGTTTATAAAGGATCATTTAAATGGAAGAAGGTGATTCAATCTATTATCCTTGCAACAATATGGACGCTATGGGAAGTTAGAAATAAATGGGTTTTTGAAAGAAAACAATTTTCGTTGAGTATGGTGATTTGTGACATTAAAGCAAAGAGCTTTTTTGGGTAAAATGCAGAGCAAAGATGGATAATCTTACTTGGAGTCAATGGGAAGGTTTCGAACTAGCAACTGCTTTGTTTTAAATCCTTGTATTGAGTTATTGATATGGGTAATGTATAGGGGACAATGGTATCTTATTGTATTGTTATTGTACTACTTGGTGTAATTATTCTAGCGGCTTGTTAGTTATTGAATAAAAAAAATTTCGTTGGTCGTTCAAAAAAAACACACGCTTTTGAGGATACTAAAATCCGCAAGATGCCAAAATTTAACTTTATAATCAAATGTAATTTAATTTTCAATATTTATGATTGAAGACCTCAGAATGACATGTATCCATGTCCAAATAAGCAAAAAGAAAATAAGGATAAAGGGCGTACCTGGTGCTGCAAAGAGCTCCCGCGTTTTCGCAGGGTCCAGGGAGGGTCCGTCCCATTTAAGGGAAGATGTACACGGTCTTTCCCCCACATTTTGTGGGGAGGCCGTTTTCACGGATCGAACCTGTGACCTTCGGTCCCTTAGGAACAGCTTTTACCGTTGCGCCAAGGCCCGCCCTCCAAAAAAGAACATACGTCATGGCCAGATGGCTCAAAATTTCATGTCAACACCACATAAATAAACATCAAAATTAAAATGTATTTATGGGAGTAGAAAGTGCCCTTTGATTGTAAACAGCAAAAGCAAATGACCATACGTAGTTTGCTATTGATGGTATGCATATAACTGGAGTTAAAGCCCAAATAAGATAGCTACAAGTTCCATCTAATACCAACTTTGTTAGTTAATTATAACAAAATAATGCTCATTTCATATAATACTACATATGTTTGACATTTATACATATAATAAGCAACATTAAAATTGGGTGCTTCATATAATACTACAAAATAACGAAACCTTATGATTGATTGAATGAATCCGGTTCTAATCATCACTAGAATATTCCTAAGGGGTGGGTTTGTGAAACAATAGATCTGCCATTGTTACTATTGTTGCATGAATTAATGATTATGTTAACATCAAGTTTATCTAACTATGCACATACAGTTGCAAGTAATAACCAAGCACGTCTTGAATTGAATTTAAAATGACATAACAATGAATATCAATGATTGAATATTGAATCATACTATTTTTTCAAAATTTAAAACAGATAAAATAAGCTATGAATACTCACACTAATATTAGGATGTGATTTGATTACTGAAAATGATAGATTACACATCAACAGTTTCTTCATGATTTTAACCTAAGAAAATGCGTCTTATGTTAGAATATTAATATGATTCCCATGTGAATTACGGATTCAATTGAGATTTAGAGTATACAAATAATTTAAAATAATCTTTGATTTTATAACTTAAAAAAAATTGGATTTGAAAACGTTAATAGAATAATTATATATTGTTAAATATTCAATTCATAATGATTGAATAAAATTTGAATGTTGTCGGTAAAATAATTAATTTTAATAATTAATTATTAATAACTTGGTCAAAATATTTAATTGATTAATTAATTATTTGAGGGATTTATAAAATGTTTATTTAAAATGATTTGAAATAGTTTGGATTTGAATTAAAATGATTTTTTATAACATGTAAATGAATTAACAAGGTTTTTACATACCATTTATAATAATTAAAAAATAATAAAATGTGAAATTAAAACTTTTAGAATTTTCAAATTTTGAATTATAAATACTAAAATATATTTTATTTACAAAAATAATTGTTATACTAATTTAATAATATATTAGTATAATATTGTTTGAAATTTAGAAAAAAAAAACTAACTTTAAAATAATATGAAAAAGACCATGTTGGAACCCGCGTCTCTTCTAGTGTTGATGAGAGTATCAAGTATTAACCAATGGGCTATTGGCCCAATTGTGTTATAACTCTGAATCCAAATCAAATGAAAACTAGAATTCAATTATGTGAAACCGAGTATGCGTGTGTTTATAGTTACATGGATTGAAGCTTGATTCAACGAGATTAAGAAAGAACAGTTGCGATTGAAAATGAGCTTGATTTAAGAAGATGTTGATGATAACGACCAAATTAATTGTTTTCTCAGCTTCTGAGGATGTTAATGAACCATTTGTCTCGATCAATTTTTATTGAGAATTTTCAGAAGTGGGTGTTCGGTTTCGTTACAGGTCCGATATGAGCTTGTAATCGATTGTGAGTTGTACGTGTGTTTCGTTTGGAATTAGAAGCTCGAATAGTTTAAAGGGATAGAATGTAGTCTTTGCCCTAATTTATATGGTCTCAATTTTATCTGTTTTGGTTCGAACAAGTAATGGTTTTGAATCGGGCGTTTCATCTTGAATTCGATAATGTTTGATTTTTTGTTGACTAATTGATGAAGATATCATTACGACAACATTTGAATCTGTGCTTCCAATAAATTTTTTGAATCAATTGTTTTGATCTTTACTCTGTAACCGTTGGATTTTGAACAAGAGTTCGGTTTCGATATACAGCTTTAATTTTCAATTGAAACCGAACAAGGGTTCGAACCTTCGATGCAAAAGTTAATAGCCGGTTTGATTAGATTATTTGATCGAATTTTGGGTGATTCCATCTGCCAGAATTTGGTCAGAGGCCGGCCGGAGATAAATTTATACAATAAATTTTAGTTCAAGTTTTAGGAAATACAATGGGTCATGCTGAGGACGCCGCAGGTGTTTTTGGGGAGAAACCGGATCAAAAGGTCACGGTTTGGCCAAATCGTGACACTTTGAGGAGAAACCGGATCAAATGGTCACGGTTTGGCCAAACCGTGACATTTTGAGATATTTTTTTAAATCAAAAGGTTACGGTTTGGCCAAAAGGTCACGGTTTGAGATATTTTTGAGATATTTTTTTGAGTAGTGGAATAAATTAAATGGTATTTCTTAAGAATTGAAATACATTAAAAGTTACTTTTTGAAAACTAAAATACATTAATTCATATTTCTTGAAAATTAAAATACATTAAAAGTTAATTCTTGAAAACTAAAATACATTAATTTATATTTCTTGAAAATTAAAATACATTAAAAGTTACTTTTTGAAAGCTAAAATACATTAATTCATATTTTTTTGTGAACTAGAATAAACTAAAATATTGTATTCTTAATATTTACATAAATTAATTAAAATTTGGTAAACAAATCATGCGTTATGTTATTGAATAAATCAATTTTTGAGTACTACGAGTCATATATACTTAATAAAATTTGATGTTTATAAGTTAGTTTTTAAGTGTTAGTTTGTTTGTTATATATGTACGTAATACTAAAAATTTAAATAAAAGAAAATTTGAATCCTATAAAAATATTAGAAGTTACAAATTGAATAAAATATCTTACATTTATATTATAAAAAATTAAAAAAATTAAATATTATACCCAA
>BJCO01362193.1:0-10208 GCA_018326465.1 Flaveria floridana
TTTTTAAATACATAAAAATTTAATTTAATTTTATTTTCACCTATATAATACAATGTTTACCCTTAACAAAGTTATCAAATCTTACATTCTTCTTAATTTTTTGTTATTTTCTTTTTAAAATTATCCCAAATAAGAAAATATCAGTTAATATTAAAAGGTAAATGTGTGATAAATGGTAAATGTGTGATAATGTGTGATAAATGATATTAAAAGGTAAATGTGTGATAAATGATATTGTTAGATACTATTCAACACCGTTTACAAAATGTCATTTACCACCACTGTATAATATGATATTAACTGACATTTCCTGATTTGGGAGAATTTTAAGAAAAAAGTAACAACAAGGTTGAAAAGAACGTAAGATTTGATAACTTTGTTAAAGGTAAATATTGTATTATATAGGTGAAAATAAAATTAAACTAAATTTTTAAGTATTTAAAAACCAATAAATAATTAAAAATACGGATTTTTTGGTATAAAACATATATATATTTATTTTTTTAATTATGGGCGAGGGGAGCATTTTCGTAATTTTGGGCGAGGGATTCCCATAATCCCTCGCTGAGTCAGCGAGGGATAAAGCCACATCAGCGAGGGATGTACACGTGGGCGAGGGATTCCCATAATCCCTCGCTGGCACGCTTTTCTGGACGAGGGATTCTTATAATCCCTCGCCACGTCAGCGAGGGATGGACACGTGGATCGATAGGATTGGCTATTTTATTTAATAAACTTCATTTTTGACCGGTTATTTTAGTAATTGGATTTGGTCAAATGGTCATTTTCGTAATTTTCCCTATATAAATTACCTTGATCACAAGTATAGTCAAATACACATGTCCCTACCTACCGTCCAACACACTCTTTGACGCTTGCATATTTTCGTAACTCGCTTCCGACAGGTTGTCACTGTTTTTTTACCGCAAAACACACGGTAACTAAAACTATTTATAAATCTATATTATTTTTTATAGTAAAACTTGAAACATCACCTACTCTTTTAACACCTTATTATTATTAAGTTACACGGGTGTTAATATTTGTAGGTTATATCATATATGCTTTTGGAAGGTTGTCACCAATTGTCTGCGAGTAATCTTTTCTATTTCACCTTGTAAAATTAGTTAATTAAAAGTGTCAAAATTATGGAAGGTCGTTAACTCTTATAAATGGAGATTTTAAACAAGTTATAAGCCCATATTTTTAGATGTAGAAAAGCACGAACATTTTCTTAAACCATCTTTTTACACACTCTAACATTTATTATTCTTTTATTCTTGACATTTTTAATTATCGAAGCATGTTTTAAAAATTAGAAAATTAAAAGCAAGTTAGATGAGATTGTGAATAAATTGTCGTTCCAAGAATAATTTTAAAAAGTCTCCATATTACGGTCATAATCTGCAAGATACCTTGTTATAATTTGTGCCACATAACATGTAATAACAGAGTAACTTGGTTATCTCATATATCATAATAAAAGAGAAGATAATAGTTAATGTACCATGGTGGTCATAAAATTATATATGTGTCATAATAAATTTTTTTATTTAGAAAATTAACATATTTCTGAGGATTCGATATACAAGTTGTGATGTTGATAAATTTATAAAAGGTTCATCGTCATGATATATGATCTAAGTGTATAACATCTATGTTATTCATTTAATACGCTCTTAAAATTATATTTTAAATATTACAAATAAATAACCGAAGTTAAAATCTAGAATTGAGAAATTTGGAGTATGTGAGCAAACCATGCCAATACAAAAATCATCATTTCATTTACAGATAATATATAGTGGGCATTTATTTCTTAAAGTAACAAGGATGTGATGTTTCTTTCTTACGATTTTGATGTAATGTGCATATTTTTGTTCCCTTCTTTCCTTAGGGTCCATGTTTGTTTGTACATGAACCCCTCAACCAAATTATCAATACATTCGATGTTAGAATAAAATAATATATTTTAAGTGAGACTTGCTATAATTTCTATTTATTCAAATACACCATTTTATCATTCTGAATAGTCAAACTATAATAAACCACAGAATTTGAAGCCTCTATAAATAAAAAAAACGACCAATCCAATTATTAACGAATCCCTCAGATCATACGTAGTGAATAAAACAGTTTTGTCCTGAATAAAACCTTGCGGGTAAACAAAAACAAGGATGTGACAACGTGATATATTTGTGATTTCATGTTTTGTTCGTTTGGAAGAGTTAAAGTCATATTTAAGACAAGTTTTAAAAATGTTGTCATGTGCTACAGAAGGAAAGGCATAGTCAAAGTTGTTACATCAAACTTTGGTAACTTTTGTCTCTATCATAGATATGAGAAATCTTATATTGGAATCAGGAAATCAAATTTTATCTAATTATATTATAGCATGTGTCTAGTAACTTTTAAAAAATAAAAATAATATGAATTTAGGATTTTAGGTTATGTAGCCTTTAAAAATAAAAAATGATCGGTATTGTAAACAATAGCATGGCTTCTTATTGAAAAATAATCGATAAGATCACAAGATAGTGTTTATCTCAAAGAAAAAAACTGAAATAAATTTGTTGTAAACCATTAAATAAAATATAATTATCTGTTTGTCCAGTTTAGTTTAAACAACTAATTCGCCATTTTTAAAAAAAAATTGAACCTGAACATATCAGTTTGACCGAGATTTTTAAACTGTTTATATGAAACTTTTTATTAAAACGTGATCAGTGACTAAGAAGAGAGTCCTTTCGAAAGGTTAATTCGAGGTAGATTATTCTTAAACATTTTATGTATTTTCGTTTGGTAACAACCATATCCTAAAAAAACCACCATCCAACGAGATTAATTTAATTCTGGATATTTTTAGAAAATACTTGGTTTTGGGCAAAGTTTAAGTCCAATATCATAATCCTCTTATTTCAAATTCAAACAAGAGAGGTGCACAAAACCGGTTTTTGGGCCTTAGTGGATTGGTAATTAATATTGGGAAAGTGAATTGTACTTTTGGGCTAAATTTGATATTACCTAATGGGCTAATATCGGTAAAGTGTGTTTTACTTTTTGATGCCCTATGATTTTGTTGGATAATAAAGTTCCTTAAGCTACTTTTTCTTTTATTAAGTTACGTATCAAGTAACTCCTTATACCTTTTTTTTTTGAAAGGAAAAAATAAAAAAATAAAAAAAAAGGTATAAGGAGTTACTTGATACGTAATAGTACTTTTGTTTACTTCCCCCACTGCCGGTTATTTTATTTTTTATTTTTTAAATATAAATCTGCAACCCTGTTTGAGAGTATAATGTTATATTAATCGGGTTCAGTTATACGTTTTCTAGCCGTGATCGCATCCCCAACCCACTAAAAAGTATTTCAATTGGGTCACTCAAGCATATTTTTTCCAAATGGGACTACTAGACCACTAAATGGAGTCATTATCGAATTTTATTATGTTAAGAAAGTAATGGAGATTTGACGTGGGGTCGGAATTTTTAATATATGAAATTATATTAAAAACATGTTAAGTATTTAAAAATGACCTAAAATTTACATTAACATTTCATATCAGTATAAAAAGAAGAAAAAAATAATTTCTAATTGAAACAAAAACAAAAACATGCTAAAAACATATTAAAACTTATAATTTATATAACACATCAAAGCTGAGCGGACTAATTGTAACATCTTTTTTAATTTGAGTTACCTAATTGTAATTTTAAACTTTGGTTTTTATTTTATAAAGTTACCCCTCTACAAAATATGTTAGGCTCATGAACGAAATATAATGTAGTCTCATACACTGATCATGATGAAAAAATGTTAAATCGTAATGTTTTTTTCTATTATTTCTATTAACTGTATTTTTCCTAACAAAAATCTATGATTTGATATTTGCAATATTTTAATCGGTTCAACAGATAAGTGATAAAAAAACGGTTTCATGTTGGATCAATGACTTTTCTCTCACCTTAAGTTTTCTTCTAATGGTGGTTTTTAGGTTGTATACTCGAGTAATGAGAATGATCAGGTGAAATAATGCTCAGTCAGGTCTGATTCGCCGTTAAAGAAAACAGATAGATGACAATATTAACAATATTTTAATAGATATATAATTATGAAAACTAGATTCTAAAATATATATTGGATGGGGAAGAGAGCAATGGTTGAATAATTAAAATATAATTGACGACAAAACCTGACAACATAACAAAAGTGCAGAGATAAAACCTAATTAATATTGTTCAATCCGATTGCCATGCAAATTGCATAAACACCATGAATATATAAACAGCTAACTTCACTATATATTTTTCTGTAATTTATAAAAAAAATCTACGAACCAAGTTCAAGATCTTAAATAAATTATTATTTTCAACAAACACCAATTATCTTAAGCAGTAAGTTTGTTAATATATGACTTGTAATTTTAATTTTACGCTTGTTGATAAAATTAATTTCAAGTATCATGATAATTTGTAGTTTACTGATATTGACTTGTATACAATGCTGAAATAAATAGAGAATTCACCACACAAATGAGTATCACTTACGGAAAATCATGTTATTAACAATGTTGAAATTTAGATTACCTCGTGATATTCTCAATGGAGTATATCACCAACAGTTTCTCGTCAGTAACTATCATGAACAGATTAGTTTCTTGGTGATATTTATTTTGCGGTGGTTTGAGTTGCTGGTTAATTTGCAGCACTTGACTCAAACGATATTTCTCGTCACTAAATTTCCCAAAACACTTTCATATCGTTAGACATTTTGAAACCATAAAATGCACACCAGTTTACAGTGAAAATATGAACGTAATTATCAAAGTAATATAAATTTGGATTCAGATTCCATACATGATATCCAAAAAATTACCTACAGAAATGTGCCATTCAATAAAATATTACAACTTGGGACGACAACTGAGATCCTAAATAACATAACATCTGACATGTACACCCTGGTTAACAACAACAGTAACATTTAATTAATACAAGTAGCTAGCTCTAGACACATGCACACACACATACACATACATATATGTATAGCAACAGTCAATAATCTGTGCAATGTTTTCCGGGACAAATGTACCTTCAAAATCTCACTTAATCTTTGTCTCTTTCACAAAGTCAGATCAAGAGATGCACTGCTACTACCAATTGTTTTTGCATGCTTCGATCTTGTTATACTACTAGAATAATTTGAATTATTAGAATTTGGTGAAAACAAAGATAATGATAAATCGTCTTCATTAACACCATCTTTTCCTTCTTTATGATCTTTCTTTATGATTTTGATTTGTAATGAGAGACTCAAATCAAGATGCTCGGATTCTTGATCAACCTCCTTTCTTTTTAACAATTTTTTCGCTTGTTCTTCATCTTTGACCGCAATATTTGTGTCAATCTGAGTGTTTTTTCGTTGGATATGATTAAGCATTGTCAATCCATCAACATTCTTGAATAGTCCCAATTTCGATTCTTCTGTAATATTGCTTTGTATCATGTGTTTCCAACTAGCATGATCTTGGCTAAAACTCGAATGACCATTCTTGATATTGTGAATTTTCTCCGCGGTTGAACCATAAACCCCATGTTTTAATCCAGCCATGATGGTGTTATAACTTTGGTTCGCTTGCGGATTCATTAATCCATCTTGATATCTAGAAAGGGAAATACAAAAAGAAACATTTATTAATATGATTTAATTTCTGACCCTTTTAATTTCTGCTTTTTAACCAGCAGGCCACCAAGAACTGATGTTCCTATTGATGGAAAACTTAAGGTATATACATTAACTGTCTTTTTCTATATATGTATCAATGCGAAGAACTATCCCAATTATTGCTGCTCACAAGTTATATATGTTTTGTAACAAGAAATTAAGAAGTTTGAAGGGTGGATGATATACCTAAAATTGTAGATTGACCGTTGATTGTAGCTTTGGAGCATTGGCAGTTGGCTAAGGTGGAATATATGGTTATCATCACCTTCACTAAGAAGCCTTTCTTCTGAAACAACATCAACAACAATAATAAAACTCGTTAATTACATTCAACAATATTGTAATTAAGAAACCCTAGCTAGTTTCAAACTTATTTTTGTGCCATGATCAATTTGAAATCATACCTTGATTCGGATCATCGATCTTCTTGCTCCTATACATCTGAATGAAACAAATCCGTAATTAATTAATAACTTTCAACAAATATATTTGTAAAAAATATGCGAAATTAATTAAATGATCCGTAAAATTATATTTTGTTTTCTTAAAATGAATCAAATCAATACCTGAAGATGGCTCTTGACATGAGAGATACTAAGGCCTTTGATATTCATCAGTTGAAGAACTAATTTAGGTGTTGCTCCTAAAATCAAGGTCAGAAAACACATTAACTTTCATTTTTCAACATAACCTTAACGAACACATATTATATATTAAATCACTAAATAAATAAATCAAGCAAGCAAATTTAGAAAAAATGAGTTAATTATACTAACTTTCTTGACCTCCCAATCGCTCAATAGCTTGAACAAATCTTAGATGAAGGCCAGGAGTCCATCTGAGCCTCGGGTTCTTCGAGCGAACATACGGTCGAACCGATCCTGTGGCCGAACGGTTCGCTTTCTTATTATCACTGATCTCCTCAACTGTGCTGCTGCTTGATGTTGATCCATTTTTGGGTCGACTTTGACCGCTAAAACTGCGGTCAACCTCTTCCGATTCATCATCAGAACCTTCTTGTTGGATATCATGAAAACTAGGGTTTTGCTTGTTGGTGTAATCTTTTTCTGCATCTTCTTCAGAAAAATCGCTGCTTTTGTTCATTTCTGATTTGGGGTTTTGATCCACCATAGAAGATGATCAAGAAACAGTTGTAAATATATAGAGATTGTAAGTTCTTTGTTGGGAGTGTGTGGTGCTAAGGAGATAGATATAGAGGTGGGAATTGATCTGTTTTCTCACACATACACACATATATAAAAGGTGAGAGGACAAGTAGTTGGAACTTATTCTGAGGAAGATATATAGGTAGCAGATTAATTAGCTGAGCTCTATATATTGAGCAAAAGTTTGCTAGAATTGGAAAGAAAAATACCTTGCCCTAGAAAATTTGACAAAAACACACTCTCTCTCCATATGTATATTTGTATATATTATATGTGTGTGAGGGTTGGTTTCCTATAAATATGTTTTGCCTTGAAACTAAAAAGAAATTAGACCGGCCATTGTTGTTTTTACGGGTGAGAGTATTTGTATTCAATTTAATAAAAGAAAATTAAACACGGTTATATGGTTTATTTATGTTGTTTAATAGTAAAACAATATTTATAAGAGTATCAACATATTTATAATAATAAAACAACATAGTTTTTTTCGAACAGCCACTCTAGGCGCCGACTCCGAAAACCCATCTGACCCGGGTTATACCTGAGCAGGAGTACCCCACCTATGGTGGGGCCGGCGTCTCCAAAAGGCCTAACCGAAGCCGGACCCCCGATCATCAGAACATCATAGTTATAAATGGTAAAACAATACATATTTTAACTGTAGAGCTTATGAACGGATCTAATGTAATATGAGGGGTCATAGGCTCCACTCAAGTCTAGTCCACAAACATATATTGTTTAATAAATTGCTTTACGCACCACATGAGTTTTGTAGTCTTATAGGAGGCACTTACAACCAAATTTATCTTCGACCAAACTTAAATCTATTCCTAATCATTAGTTGATTAACCTTATATTTTGATTGCAACATATTCAATTGATTTGGCTATTTGTTTCATATCTAAAATGTAAAGTTTGAATATATTAGGAGAAAAAAAGTTAACTAATTAAGAGATGAAAGCAACAATGATAATCAAGCGACCATTTAACTTATACTTTGATTGTACTTTTAGTTTTTTTAACCCGACTCATTTTTACGTGACCCGTTTTGACCCAAACCATTCTTGATGTAACTCGTCTTAGCCTCTAATGAAAAGAAAATCCTGGATTCACCACTCTTATAACACATTTTTATGTAGTAATACTATGTTTAGATATTCAAGATAAAAATATTTACTTTTATGATGTAATTAATTATTTGTCTTTATTTCTATGCTCAAGGTTAATTAAATTTTTTTCTTAACTTAATATATGCGCTTATATATATATAATATCGGTTAGTGTATGAGGTACGTAACCCAGTATGGATATATAGTGGGAACGATCTGCATGTATATGGTTTGCTATGACAAAATTCAATGGTCATGCTGGTTGTTTAATTTGCTATAAATTTGTGCAACGTAACAACCTACTTTTGTCACGTCCTATCATTTACGATGATATAAATTTCACATTCCTTTAATTGTTCAATAATAATCACACAAAGTTCAAATATATATAGTTTAAGCAATCACTATTAATTTGTTTAATTAGTATGGATGATTTAATACATTAATTTTGAGTTTGCATGTTTTTTCCATTAATTAATATACTTTTGTATTTGGATATTTTTCGATTATACATATTTTTGTGTACGTTTGCATGTTTTTTAAAATTCCACGTGTGCAGGGGGTTAGCTAGGGAGCTGGTGGTAATTCTGGGGAGGTGATGGACGTCACGGGGATTTAAAGTCATTTGAAAATTGACATTTGAAGATGGTAGAAATTCACGGATTTGTCCCTACCTTTAACGGGGGTACTTGCGACTTCTGATCCTTCCTATGTCTTTCATCATTATTGGTGTTTTCTTTATTCCATCCACGCAAAATACATATGATCGAGTGTATTCGATATTTAACTTATCTCTCATTTTATACTACACTTGATTTTATGATTAAAATATTATTGGATCCGTGTATCTCAAAGACAACTTATAAGCAAGTGAGTTACTTCACCTATTGTCAATAGGTTTTACCATTAAGCTTTGTTTTTTAAAAACTCGCAAGATCTGTTAATGCACTGCTAACTAATATAAACAGGATAAAATACAATTTTGTGAACTAACTTTAAGCAAAAAAAAATTAGTAAAAACCAAATTTAAACCTATGATCGATCTTTGTTAGGTGAACTCAGGTTTTGTATGTTGCATTTAGCAAAATGTATTACTACGCAAGAATCATGTTAACTGATACTGATATACTTATAACAAAGGTTCATATACACATCATACTTACTATTTATAAAATAAAGCCAAACACATTATAAAATTGTTGGATACAAATTAGGAGGTCCAAATCCAATGAAATGATGGTGAGTTTAAAGTATTATATAGATTGATGATTATTTTCATAATAAAAGGAAACTAAGAATTACGTTGAAAAATACAAAATTTTGGAAATAAATAGTTTATCCTTAAATAAATCAACCAACTATATATGCAACAATTCTTTGTTCGTGTGGGTGTCATTAAACCGAGTGGGTTTAATATACTTTACAACTCCCATGCACTCCTTTTTGTGAACAAATCACGAGCTTCTTGGTTCAAAATCACAGCCGTATAAACAAAATACTCTGCCCTTTTCACAATAAATTAAAGGTTGGTTAAACAACCATCATTCATTAATTTATTTCTTTTTATGAGAATATATATTAATTCCATTCTTCCTTATTCCGAACCAACCTAATTTTTTATGAGACTTAGTTTTGTGAAATTCAATTATTTAATTATGAAAAAATAATTTAACTAAGCCGGTCATGCGTTATTGGCTAGCTCTAAGAACACCAACTTAGCAATTTATGAGAGTCTAAGGATGACTAGAGATTCATAAAAATAGAGATTGCTTAAGATAATTTTTGAAAGGAAAAAAAAGGAGATCCATCCTCGTGTAAGGTTGTCCAATGTACAATCATGTTGCCTCATTATACTATTTAATTAATAAATAAAATTTAATAAAAATATTAGTTATGTACTTATGAATATGATTTGCTATTTTAATTTAATATAGAACTTAATAATGTTTATAACTCTTATTTTTTACACCTATTTCTCCACAATTTTTGAGTTTGTAATATATAAATACATCTTTTGGTTTTGAAATATATATAAATGTACCTAAAGCCGATACATAACCTTGTTACCTAATGACATTGGTGCTTACTCTTTACAAAAGTTATGCATGTTTAAATGTTTTGAAATACGATTAGATGGTTTTTAATAGAAAAAATTGTTGCCAAATATATATATATATATATATATATATATATATATATATATATATAT